>LQRL01047171.1:0-14252 GCA_001703475.1 Hydroides elegans | reverse complement strand
CCTTATATGCAATGTGTTGTTCCGAACTGGCCCGGCCCGGCCCGAAGAAATGGTCTGGCCCGGCCCGGCCCGACATAAAGTGTCCCGGAACACACCCCTAATATTCAGAATTTTTTTATAACGATTTCCAGAACTGTTTCTAGTTATATCCATAAACTATGAGATTCAAATTTACTAAGATCTATTATACATAAGATACCCCCCATCCCCTTCTTTTGGTAAAAAAAGACTACCCCGCCCAACCCTCAAGAACAGATGCATGGAATGATAAATAGTTATAGCTTTCACTTGATTTGGTTTGCCATTGAGGAGGGGGTAAAACGATTTCCAGAACTGTTTCTAGTTGTATCCATAAACTATGAGATTCAAATTTTGGTTAAAAAAAATACTACCCCGCCAAACCCTCAAGAATCCCTCCCCCATCCCATAAAAACAACAGCAGTGAATCAAAATATTTTTTATAGTGTGTGCACTTCAATCGAATTTACATTCACACTAGCGCGACTGTCGTCTAAAACGCCATATCAGATATGCGCCACATATCTTGAGTATATCATTTAGTGCCGCGTTCAAACATGTTTTCAAGCAATATCTATAGACAGATACATGGAATGATTAATAGTTATAGCTTTCACTTGGTTTTGTTTGTCATTGAGTAGGGGGTAAAACATCAACCTTTACAATTCTAAAATGCGAGCGCCGAAGGCGCGAGCGAAATTTTTATTGTATAATAAAAAGATAAAAAGTGGATAATAAAATAAAGTACAATAAAGTGTCAATAGCCAAATAAAGTATCAAATAAAGTATTAAAGTATCAATAAAGTATAATTTTGGACTTTTGCCAAAATAAAGTATCATACTTTATTTAAAGTATCAAGTGGCAGCACTGATATAGTGCACAACTGAGGTAAGTCATCAGTTTGGCTATGAAATGTAGTCCTGATTTTGCTGATAAATCTATAGTTGTGCCTATTCAAACTCCCCAAATTATGTATAGATAAAACTTAGCCCTCCAACAAATTATAGGATCACGTAGCAACCAACTTTATACATTAACTAATTTAAAAAGCTCACCCATATCTCGTCGGTGTCTCAGGGCGAAATCGAAGCCGTCGGCTTGCTTGTCCGGGGCCGCATCCGCATCAGCTGGCTGTCAAAACAGGCAACACCAGTGTCCGTATTAAACAACAGGGCTAAAATAAATGGCTTTTTAGGACTTGGGGTATAAAGAAGTTACCCCCCCCTACATGTATGTGGACGTATGAAGTATTCATTTGGCTCTGTAAATGAAAACGGGTCGCCTATGATTTTTGCTATTTTATCGAATAAATATAAGCAAGGGAATGACGAGCAGTACGACCAGTGAAGTGTAAGAGCAGTTAAATAAGAATTGAGTTTTTTTCCACAAAAAGAAAAATGTTAACAGTATAAAGTATACAAAAAATGAGATTGAAAGATTGGATTAGTTGCAAAATGATTGAAAACTGGGCGTTCGGTAAAAACAAAACTTATATAATTTTAAAGATTGCAATATTTAAAGAGTGATCAGTCATTTGAAAATAAGAAATGTGCTGTTCGAAACTCTTATTAATATTTTTTTAAACCACTAAGATTCAGAATTTCATCATTAAAATTTAGTCATCTACCTGGAAGATTTTGTTAGAAACTCTTGTTTGTTTGTTGAATAACTGTAAATGTATCTTAATCGGTTTGCATCAATAGGCACTAAAAGTGAGTTACTAGGGAAATTTTATCATATTTTGAGCAAATGTACATGTATCAGATCATCAAATAACATAATCTAAAAGAGCCAATTAAAATAGCACACTTTTGATTAAGTATTTTTTATTTGGAAAACCAACTTGAATACGCAAAGGCTATATAACAACCCCTTTAGTATAAAATGTCTTAGAGACATAAACAAGTATAAATTGACAACATATGCAATAAATAAATGTATCAAAACAAACACACCAGTATGAACTGAACATTCAAAGACTGAACATTGACAAAAACTGATGATGGATGTGAAAAGATCAGGTATGCAATATTATGTCTTCCAAACCTATTTCCGCAGTTTAGTGTTAAGAGGATTTAATTTAAAATGTAGGTTTTTAATAACTTTTCTCTACCTATTATTTAAGGTAACTCACTTATCTAAATAAAAAACTTTCAGCATTTATATTCATAACTTGATTAACAATCTTACATTCATTACATGTTATGCCTAAGTCATCCTCTCCCGTGAATATCAAAAATATGGAACTAAATCTAGATTATGTACTATTAGTATTTGTTATGAAACAAACATACCCAAATTCTTTAATATCAAAATGCATACAACGTCCTAACACGATAACATTAAATGATCATTAAGAAGAAAAAACTACCAAATGTAAGTGTTAAATTATCAAATTTACCACAAGTTTGATAACGGCATTCACACATAAACGAGATCGGAGATTTTTTAAGGGTTTAAATTTTACGCTGTCTTAAATTAAACATTTTTTATTTATCTTATAGAATGATTAAATACGGTTGAATTTCACTAGGTTCTCAATACATCTTAAACTAAGCAAATAAAAATTTCAGAGAGAAACGAAGATTGACAATAAATCTACATTAGAGTTACTTTAAACATTGCCCTAAACCTACATAACTTTCAATTAAAACAAGATTGTCAAGGGTTTGACAATGACCCAGCTTTAGTGTATAGCTTAAGGTATTTCAGGAATTGCACATGTGTAACGTTTCTTTAATATATTAATATATGCACTTAGTGTGCAAGTTAATAGAAACACGGGAAAATGCATAAGTAAGTCACATGCCATCTATTTGTTTTAACATTTGCATAAAGATATTTAAAGAGGTGGGATATATTTATACCAGATGGGATTCGAACCCGTGACCGAATGAGTGGGAGCTCCATGCTGTACCAACTGAGCTACAGACCCCTCATGCTATGAATAAACATACAAACATGTATGTTTTACAAGAGTGCATTATGTATAATTTAATTAGAAGATTCTCGAATCGATGCGACTAAACATTCTATAGAAATATGAGAGGAATCAAATTTTGGCGTTTTTAAATGAAAAAGTATTTAAGGCTGAATCCAGGTTCGAACCCACGATTTTTTGATCACTAGGCAGATACTCTACCAACTGAGCTATCTGGCCAGATGTAAAAGTTAAAAGAAACACGGGAAAATGCATAAGTAAGTCACA
Source organism: Hydroides elegans (assembly GCA_001703475.1). Taxonomy (NCBI): domain Eukaryota; kingdom Metazoa; phylum Annelida; class Polychaeta; order Sabellida; family Serpulidae; genus Hydroides; species Hydroides elegans. Next base: position 11,025 of record LQRL01047171.1, on the reverse strand, counting down.
TGTAATCTATTTGTTTTAACATTTGCATAAAGATATTTTAAGAGGTGGGATATATTTATACCAGATGGGATTCGAACCCGTGACCGAATGAGTGGGAGCTCCATGCTGTACCACTATACTCTACCAACTGAGCTATCTGGCCAGATGTGAAACGCCTTGCTCTAGGAAGTCAATAAATGCCAAAACATGATAAGCATAAGGGAAAGAATAAGCTTATATACAAACCCCAGAACTAAAAGATAAGAAGATAAGAAGAAGGACAAGGTTAAGTATAAGTTCAAGAAAAAATATAAACAGGAACCCAATACATAATGAGGTGATCATATGGAAGCTTGTGTTAAAGTTTGAAAGCTCTATGATCAAAACTGTGGGAGAAGATAGCTGTTGAAGCTAAAAGTTGTTTACTATATATAAGACCAAATTGGGAGGAAATGGCGAAGTCCACCATGGCGACCACAGTGGTTCGATCGTCATCAAAAGCACAATCCATAATGAGGTGACCATATAGAAGCGTGTGTTAAAGTTTGAAAGCTCTATGATCAAAACTGTGGGAGAAGATAGCTGCTGAAGCTTTGATTTTTTTACTATATATAAGACCAAATTGGGCGGAAATGGCGAAGTCCACCATGGCGACTACAATGGTTCGATCGACATCAAAAGCAAAATCCATAATGAGGTGACCATATAGAAGCTTGTGTTAAAGTTTGAAAGCTCTTTGATCAAAACTGTGGGAGAAGATAGGTGTTCAATCTATGAGTTTTTTACTATATATAAGACCAAATTGGGTGGAAATGGCCAAGTCCACCATGGCGACCACAATAACTCGATCTTCATCAAAAGCACAATCCGTAATAAGGTGACCATAAAGAAGCTTGTGTTAAAGTTTCACAGCTCTACGACCAAAACTGTGGTAGGAGATAGGTTTTTAAAAAGTTTACGAAATAACTAACTAACTAACTAATTAACTAACTAACTAACTAACTAATTAACTAACTAACGGCGGACAGACACCAACCGATTGCACAAACCCAGTTTTCGTTTCACGAAAGCTGGGTTAATAACGATTCAGAAAAAATGCTAAAAATTGCATTTTCTTCAGCGCACAAGTATAATTATAAGGACACTAATTCTCCCCGACAAACAAACAAAAAGGCAATATAAATGGCAAATAATTCATACATTCAATTGCTATAAGATAAAAATATACACAGTTTTGGCATAACTTGACAAGCCCACATAAGTATTCAATGATTGAAATATATTTGGTCAATATGTACCAGTTATGATTGACTAAACTTTAACTCTACTGTGTCAAGCTAAATGTTAAGTTATTAAAGTGACTCCTATTCAAATAATATCACTCAATGGTTGCATTATCATAGTTAGATCAAGCGTTTTAAACATAAAATTCCTCAAACTGTAAATTGTGAACCTGATGTTTCAGGTTAATAAAATACTAAAGGAATGGTTGCTAAGCATGATAGTATGAAGAGTCATCTAAAACATTAACACTCAATAAAACACCAGGCAAGCCATGAAATTTCACAATAGATATCACGAAATATTTAACATTCTGGTCAATATATTTTGCCAATCCTTACTATACTCCATATATGGAAACAACACATCTCCTTTCTGTTTAAGCTATTTTGAAATAATCGTTATATAGTCTTAATTAATTCCTGGCTTTTTTATCGGACTATTGACAAAATAATGAACACTCATGTGAAAAGGAGAGGGTACGGGAAAAGTTTCTTGCATATTTAGTCTGGTCGAGGAAAATCTGCCTCATTAGCTAGAATTCTGATAACTCTTATTTTATTGCAGTTTAATATTGCAGTGATTCAGTAAATTAAACAGATTCTTTCTCAAATCTTAACACATGCCAGATATTAATTCAATAGTTATTTTGAAAACTACTAGTAATTGAATAAAGAAGTTCCTACCTATAAGGTCAAAAAAATAATGGGCATAATGTTTTTTGTTCTATAGCCTAGATATCACAGGTATTTACTTTTTTTCCTGCAATGACTATTGAAGATATTTTATTCAATTGTTAATATATCAATGGAGATATATCCACTGTTACCTTCGCTGATTGATTTATTTTTTATAAAAGTCCCCAGATTAAAAAAATCGAGACATCCACAACGAAGCGGTAAGACACATTCCGTATATTCAAGGTTCATAATAACCAAATTAGACTTTAAAACCACCCAAATCACAGGTTGATTATTAAAGATGCCTCTCGCTATATTTATATTACCGAAATCTATCCATCTAAATATAATGAGACACGACTGACGAAACCGAAGATCACAGAAGAACTTAAAAGTCCCTTAAACCAGCATTTTCCCGTGGTAATTCATCTGGATCCTCAACGCCCATTAATCGACCCAACAATCCCGGTCGCCTTTGCTCCTTTATTTCATTATCAAGCGGAGAGTCATCATTCTGATTGTGCACAGCTTCAAAAGCCGGGAAATCAGGTCGTTGGTTATGCTCAAACCCTAAACCACCGTTCTCAAGTCCATTCTCATGTGGTCTCGCGAGAATCTCGTCACGTGGCTGATATTGATCGGCGCCAAGACGAGGCTGTCGATCGCTTTCAAAGAGAGGCTCATGCCGACCTTGACCTTCGAGACCCGCTATATGAGGAGCGCCTCGGTTATCAAAGCGAGGGTCTTCGCCACCTTGACGAATGTCCTTGAACTCAGGAACTCGATCTTGGAGAACTCCCAAATCTCCTCGCTGTTGCTGTAGCTGCTCTTTGTGGTCTAAAACTGGAACATCCAACTGACCCAAATTTCCAGCCGCTTTCTCAACGTCTCCATCTTTCAAATAGCCTCCGTCACCAGCACCTCCCATGTAGACACCGCCATTTGCAGCAATGTCTTTGGTGTCAGTGATTTCATGTTTGTTTTCCGGCGCTTTGACAGGTTGGTATCCTTCAACGTGAGCGTCGTTCGACTGAAAAGCAAACAGGGTTAGTCACAAGAAAGGGCTAACTCTAGCACCGAATAAACTTACATAAAATCTAAGAATAATATACATAGTTCGATTTCCGACCTAATTGTTGTACTTTCCTAATTCCGTTCAGCGTGTATCAGTGTGTAATTTAAAAATAATGATTCGTTTCATGATTTTTTTTATGCAGTATTCTTTAAATTGTATTTTCAGTCTTTTCAAAAATTGTCTTTTTATGTTAAGGTTCAGGAAAGCGCTACATATTAGGATGGAAGGTAGCTGGAGTAATACTATTGTCTATTCTAACTTGTGCATACAGGACAAAACCATGCAAAGGATGTACATCTGAAACCACAAAACTAAATTTACTGGACCCCTTTGCTGAAAGCATTTAGTTGTAATGTTATAACAGGAGCGGGAAGGACCAGAAAATGGATATTTCTAAAAATGCAAACCCTTAATAGCCTATTCAATATCGCAAATTGAGTTTGAGATCTCGAAAACGCAAGCTATTTCTGGACTGGTTATGAGATCACTGTTCACCCTCTGTCATTATTCAATTAATATCTATAAAATACTATGAATTCTCTTGATTTACTGTTTCAATCCGTCGAAAATACATGCAGATGATAACCAAAAAATACAATGACAACCAAGGGGAAATACAATTTACACATGCTTAAGTTAGTATATTTCGCAGTGTTAGACAGCAAAGCGATATCAAATAAAATGCAGATGTTAATCTAAGCCATTAGTGCAAGAAGCATATATAAATTTGTTAACACAGCAATTGAATACGATATTTGAGAAAATGCAATGAAACGAGTATGATTGCAATCTGTGATTGAAATAATATGCCAAAATATAGAGGAAGAACTCTAGAAGGGCTTTGCATGCGTGCTATCATATGCTCATTTTTTTTTATCTATTTCATGCAGTACAGTAAACTCTCATTATTGGACCTCCTCATAACCGTATAACTTTTAACTGAATCTTTTTTTGATTAACTCAGAGGTGCACAAGCCTGATGTAGATAATACAACCCTTTCAACCGACATGCAAAATACCACTATTACGACTTAGGCTTATTTCTTTGAAGAGCAATCTTGTCTCGAATAACTCACATGCAAAATACCACTAAACCCAACGCACCTGTTTGTTTTGCGGAGGCATGGCCACTTGTTCGTTGACGACACGGCCCTCGGCAGCGCCGTTGTCCTCAGAATTGTCAACGGGCAAGTCGGCGTTGGCTTGCACGTTGTCGGGAAGTTTGGCCTCGAAATAGCCCGGTTTATCACCTGCAATTGGAAATTGTATTAAGTCAGATATGGTCATTTTAATGCTTAATCCTGTAAGGGCTTAAGTCACTTTATAATCCATAAATTTCTGTGCTATTAAAGCCCTGGAATGACTCATATAACCCCAATGTATATCCGCATTTTATTAGAGCTTGATTCTTCTTCAATGATTAGTTTCATGGAACGAGATACAGCAATTGGGTTCACACTTGTGGTATCGTCATGAAAGATTACACTTGATTTTACAATATTACAATACATATAACTATCATGTTAAGCTATTTCAAAAAGGCCTTCTATTTGGATGACATACCGGGTTTGTTGATCTGCATACTTTGGGCATCGTGTGAATCTTGCTTCTGATCCATCTTTACAACTGCATCAGCCGCCTTAAACGAACACAAAGATTGTCAAATAAATAATGTTATATATAAACTATGATTAACGATAAACCATTAAAAGGGCATGCCACCATTGAATTTAAGGACGAATTGTATATTAAAACACATGAAGGCCTATGCATCAAAATATTTGTTAACATCATTTCCCTAATATGATGTAAAACAGGAATTTAAAACAATAGTTGGTAACTTGACCGAATAGTTATAGTTGTTCGGATATTTTTCAGCCCAGATTTTAAAAAGTTTATCTTAGACTCAAAGATATTTGGTCATAAAGGTCATTTAAGTTTCTGCGTAAGAGAATAACGATTATTATTTTCTAATCAATTATTATATCCACGATTCCAAGGGCACTAAGTATTAATATGCATAACAAAAGCTATAATTACAAAGAAAAATTAAGTTAACATATCTGTTCCAAAAGAACAATATGAGCAATATCCCTGAATGAAGTAAGTTTAAAAAAATGTACGAGAATGTACCTTAGACAAGGTGAAATCAATGAAACTAAACAAATATATTAGACGAAGTTGACACGACCTCAAGGCTTCAAAATTAGAGATCAATAGCTGTTTTATGAAAACGTCGATACTATCTTGCTGTTGCATCCAAGTGATTCAAATACTTTTTCTTTCGTCTAATATATCACCTCATTGCAAATCATGTCAATAGCATGAACAATTTCCAATATCTTTATTTTGATTTCCTGAGTTTTTTCGTGGCGTAAAGCCTAGCTTTGAATTTCGATGCAGTTATTGAACAAACTAACACCTCTGATTTTATAAGTCAAATTTTAGCGGTTTCATTTTGACTCAACCTGTAATTTCATTTTATATTAAATTGATAAGTATCATATTCATTTGACAAATTAATGAAGGTTTCGAAATCAATTTTATCTTTATCGAATATAAGTCAAATTTTATTTTTTTGCTACAATAGTTTTGAATAAAAGAAATATACAGGTTATATATATCTTTTCAATTTCATTGATTTTTATTTTCGAATGAAAATATAAGTAACCTATTCAGGTTTACAATTATGCGAAATATTTGAGAAAACAACAAATATATATTCACCCCTGGCACCATTGGTTGCATATTTTGGTTTTGTAGTAACGGTTCATGTGGCTGGTATTGCAACTGTTGATTTTGCTGACCAAGTGGCTGCTGGTTTTGTAATATTTGAGCTGGTTGCTGATTCTGTTGCAACGGAATGGCTTGCTGCTGGTTTTGTTGCAGGGGCACTTGTTGGTTTTGTTGTAAACCTATGGTGAGAAGAAACGTATATTTTAGCGTTTATTATTGCGAATTATTTGTTTAATATATCTTTATCTGTTGTATTAAAACTGAGTGATTCAGTGCAAAAACGTGCGAGCATACTACGAACAGCTACCCGCACAATATTGTAAAAGGCCTTGGGTATTCGTGGATGTGATTCTTGTCAGACATATCAGACTCATTTACATCGAGAGAATGAGCTAGGACTTGCTCTAAAGCATTCAGTTTCCTTTGATTTATTCATTTGAAAAATAAATAATAATAAATAATAAGTGAGAAAGACCAATTCCGTCGTTGAGCATTTGCAAATTTTCCTTTAAACTCAAAATGTCATTAAGGAGCTAAGAAGAAAACCGATTAACTTTCTTGATTACTTACTAACTTACTTAGAGCGCAGTTGAAATGAAAAGTCATTGATTAAAACTAATCAAATACCTGGCAGGACTTGATTCTGGTTGCCTTGCTGGAATGCTTGTTGTTGTTGCTGCTGCTGCTGGTTAACTGGCTGTTGCTGCTGCTGATTTTGCTGATTCAGCAATACTTGAGCCTGAAAAAATAAATCCAGGTTGTTGGTCAGCTCATAAGGTATAAAACATGTTCTTTGTAATAGGTGAACTATTTTGATTACAGAGCAAGTCAAAACTACAGATTAACAGGCTATGTTTTAAAAAATATGGGAACAACAATTTCCATAACATTGGCTTAGGTTATGTTTCACTATTATCATACACAGACAGTGGGTCATAAAGTATAAAGAAATTATATTGCCATCCATGTATATTTTCCATCTACGTATAACATCAACATCAACCGGGTTTTCTATAATAGTTATAAGACGAAATTGTATCTTTTCTTTGTGCTACTTTAAGATGTTTGAAAAGGCTATGACTTATGTGAAAAAAAAACAAAGTAAGAACAAAATATAAACGAAGAAGCAAGCATAAGTGATGAATATGATGAACAGGTTATAGTCAGCTAAACGAAGCCATATAATTATAAGACAAACAGTTTAAGACGCACAAAAAGTGTTTAACAGAAAAGGAGAAAAGAATAATGCTAAGGTGACCTGCCCTGGAGTTCAATTTGTGACTTAAGTAAAATTCATTACTTCAGCATCTTGTATTATTTTTTATCAGATATGCACACTATATTCTTATAAATGGTGCTGAGGGACTGCCTACATTAAAAAAAAAAAATATGATTAAATTATTCAAAGAATTACACCAACAATAACAGGGATGCATTTGGCCAGTCAAAATCTTGCGCCCACGGGCGCACTCCTTTTCGAAAAGTGCGCCCGAGATTTTCTCAGTGCGCCCACTGATATATATCCATAAGTAAGAGCCATATATCAAGCCAAAATCCGATTTTAACTACCATAGTCAGGATGACCAGTCTCTAGTCACATTTTATTCCCTGTTTTGCCCCTGATTCTTTTCCATGAACCAAGAATGATAACGGCATAGAAAGATCTGGTACTGGTATATAAAACCGTAGCTAATAGTATAGTTAATCAATATTCCAGCGCCGAAGGCGCAAGAATTTTTTATGGATATTTTTTTTTATATGCGGGCGCCAAAGCCGCGAGTTAACATTTTCAAGGAAATCGTAAAAGCACCTATCTTACAACTCAAATACATTTTCCGGGATATAAAAACAAAAAAATCATGCATCCTTGATTTTTTTTCCCATATCCGTAATGACATCACCTGTCCCCTGATCTTCTCCAAAAAGGGCGAGATCCTCTGATTTTCCCGGACTTGAAAATTGATTGTGTAATTCCCTGGTTTTTCCTGACTCTGGCCAACGTGCACTTTATAGACAAACAACTAATTGGCCAAGTAAAAGGAAACAATATTTTCAAAAATATAAAGAACATGTGAAAAGTCGGGCGCACCCATTTTCAAAAAGTGCGCCCGAAGGGAAAACAGTGCGCCATGACGGGCGCACTGTTTTCCAAAAAGTGCGCCCGTGGCAAATTTTCTGCGCCATTTGCCCGATGGCGCAGCCCAAATGCATCCCTGCAATAATAATAACAAGACTGTCCAAGGACAGTGTGCCACAGCTTGCCACTTTATCCAACTCATATCACTGTAAGTAGTGATTTCTATTTTTAAAATAGCGGAGTAAAACGTATCGAGGCCAAGGCAACCCTTTTCTAAGTTGACAAAATGAGGAAATATCCGACTGGTACACCCACATCGAATGGCAAAACAACATTATATTATATATATATATGTATGTATGTATCTCGATGACACATTCAATAAAAAAGTAACAAAATTATGTAATCAGTTAATAATTTCTATATATATATCTAAATTAATCAACCTTAAAACGTTTAAGTAAAGTAGCTTATTTTAATATATTTGATTCAAACGATTTATTTAAAGACATATAAAACTATTAATTGGATGCTAGATTTTTAAAAATAGCAGACGCATTATACCTATTAAGCGCAAGGACAGCACGTTATACTCAATAGAGTCTACAAATAAATCATCCCGTCATAGTTTTATTTTAAACCAACTGGTGTCGATACAACTTCGACCTAGGTAGATAGGTAATGTGTGTTTGTCAGCTTAAATGACGTTACATAAAGGGACTTCAAAGCTGTGACATTCGTATGACAAAGCAGAAAACTCCCTATTATCGCTCACACTCAGCGGTTTGTTTACATCAGAAATGTAAGTACATTTTTGCTTATAAAAGTGCTTATATAAGCTTGATCGCTATAAAAAGCACACCCTGAATATGTGTTGACTTGGCGATGTTTCTATTAAAATATTAAAGGAATCGATGAAGAACTGTGGGAGAAGAAGGGTCAGATGTTAACAGCGTAACTAACCAACTAACCCACTAACCCACTAACCAACTAACCAACACGTAGTGATCGCACAAACCACGGTTTACTTCGTAAGCCGTGGCTAATAAAAGTAACGTTATACCGAATTTATAAATACACATCCACCACTTAAAATATCTTAAATAGAGAAAAAACACGTGCCAGATATTTAGAAAAAAAAAAACAAGCAATTATAATGTCAAAAGACTGTACCAAGCATTTTAATGTACAATCTTACAAGTATTTAAAACCTTAGAATTTATTTTTCTTATTTAAATAGATATACCTTTCTAAAAGGTCGTTGTTAATATTTTATGCTACAGATGCCATAAAATATAAGTTTATATTACGCAATAACAATTGGAGCATAAACCTTCAAACTCCAAAAGGGAGATGTGCTTTAATCTTAACAACCACTCATGTGATAAAATAGAGTTCACAGCAAAGTTGTTATAAGATCGATTATAAAACCTGTAGCGCCTGGATCTGAGCTTTATATCGGTATTCGTTGTATTGACTTGAGTCTAGAGCTTGCTAATGATGTAGAAAGAAAATAGGAAGACAATATTAGCGAGGGATCAATTTATTAAACATTGATTGAGGTAGAAAAGCGAAACAGGCACAACAAATTTACAAAAATAACAAATCACGGGGTTCGAAGAAAAAAGGCTATTAAAATTGAACCAATCTCTAATCAACCGCTTTTAAATAAAATTTCCATTTATATAATTCAGTTTCATTCAAACTATTCAGCTACGTCAAATTTACATTTGGGTATGCGTGAATAACTGAGAGAAAAAAAAATCAACTATAGAACATAGGAAAACGGGAAACATTTTTTACTTTTCTACTCAGACTATTAAGACTAATAAACAAAATTTAATTCCAAAGTGTTAATTATCAAAGAAACGGTTAAAAGGCTCGATCTACCAACCTTTTGAGAGTCAAGTTGCTGCTGCAATGCGGAGTACTTTCGCATCCAGTTTGCTATATCGTCTGAAATAAAAAATATTTTTTGATTACTTGTATATAGGACTATTTTTATATTTCATCACATAAATAAACGCAGTTATATGCAAACTTATTCCGATTTTTTAGAACTTTCAAATATAGTATGGTTTTGTTATTTTTAAAAGAAGTTTAAATATGTTATATGATGAACTAGTAGACAACTTTTGTTTTTCAATCGACTTAGTAATGTTAAAACATAGTACAAGATCGTTAAAATAAATCCAATTTCTTTTCTCATTCTGATCTATGATTAACACCGACGAATGTCATGTCACTGCGATGTATGACAAGTGCCCCAAGTATTTGTTTCTACACGATAGAAAGTGGATCGCGTACCCACCATTGAGCCTGCTGATTTCGTTGTCTTTCTCCTGGCGCAGCAACGCCTGCTCGTCCTCATTGTGCTCGTGCTCGCGGTCATTGGCCGCCTCCAAGTTGTGCATCTCTTCCGCCAGTCGGTCGTTGTTCAATTCGCGGTCTTCCAGCTCCGACTATAATAGGTACAAGCGGGGAACAGGTTTAATAAATTAAGATTATGTCCGTGATTTAAAGGTGAAGCACTGAAAGATGCTTTAAAACCACAAGAAATGCACCCTTAGAGAGGGTCGACGACCTGACAAGTGGACGAGTCCATCTCCGACTATCATGAGCACAAGAGGGAAAATAGATTTTTTTTAAAGTTTTTGTTCGTGATTTGACGGGTACATCCAAGATGAAGCCTTGAAAAATGCGTTTAAACTACAACAAATGCACCCAATTCAAGGATTAGTGGACGACCTGACAAGTAGAAGAGTCCAGATTATAACATACCGATATGCTTCCGTTTTAAGGGAATGACAATTTATGGTTTTCGAAAATATAATTCACAAAACACGTTTATGTATTTTATGGACAATACTTAATTTAAGGTTCAGTAACAATTGAAGAGTACCGTGCAATAATGTTTTAAGTCGACTTAAAATGTTTCGTCAAAATGGTTTGCAAAGTGTTACATGATAATATATCAGTCCATTGATTATTAACAAACAAATAGTATATAAGACTTTTTATAGACCTACCTGCAGCATTTTATTCTTTTGATTTATTGAATCGATTCTGCTCATGAGGTCGGCCTGTAAAACAAATCATGAACAAGTAGATCAGTGAAGCTGATTAAGTCCTCCGCTACTTCAACAACAGTTGAAAACCGAAAAAAAACAGAGGAAATCAATTAAGAACATCAACAA
>LQRL01047142.1:20258-30483 GCA_001703475.1 Hydroides elegans | reverse complement strand
TCTTTATCGAACACTAAACAAAGTAAAACATCTCACATTTTTTACTGCAAGTTTCAAATATGCAGGTTTAAAAGTCACTACGATAGACTCCGTAAAACCTATACAAACCTTTTTGAGAGGACCCCACAATTTGAAGAACCCAGAAACCATCTTTAAAAATGGACATTCAAGAAACTTTTTAAGGGCACTTGAAGCATCGAAGGTTGAACTGCAATAAAATTATCTTTACGCATAACTTCTATATCGTCTGATTTCATACACATTCACATTATTTTTTCGGTTTGCTTGAATACTCCTTTCTTTGTACTCTCACGTTGGAAGAGAGAGATTTTGTTAGGTGACAATATGAATAAAATACAATACCTTTAAATGCAGATTTCATTTCCTCTTCTATATCGACTGCTTCCATCTTTTGAGCCATTAACTCTACGAATTCATTGAATTCGATGGTGCCGTTCCCTGAAAATTATTAAAATAACTGCTTACACGTGAGGGTTAGGTGCACAATCATAATTCATTTCGCGAATTTCAAGAGCCACTACATATATTATCAAACTTAATTGCTAGGTTAAGAAAATTATGAAATCATTAGCTGTTTGTGAATAATTTTATACAATAATTACTTCGTTCATGAATATCAGGGAACCTATATTCGGTTAGCATAACAGTCATATTTTAAATAGAGCAAGTGCGTATTATATTGGAAAAATAACGATAAACGGTGCGTTACCATCAATATCTACTTGGTCAATCAGCACCCTGACCTCCTGTTGGTTGACGTTCTTGCCCAAGATGTTCATCACTTTGCCTAGCTCTTTAACACAGATTCGTTCGTCGTGATTCGTGTCAAAGAGACTAAATGCCTCTTTTAACTCTATAAAAAGTAGGTGAAAGGTTCCGTGCATTATGGTAGAATTCTAAGCTATCTACCAGGTGGATATAAGGTGATTTGAATCGAATGGCAACCAAAATGAATGTTCTATCATATAGCGGATTCGTATCTGGTCACATCTCTGAATCGTTTAAAGCATTAGACATAGTTTTAATGTTCAAATGTATCCTATGAGATGGATAATGAGTCATGTAAGGTATTTGAAATATCTGTGACTTTATGGGATAAGACGGCCATATAAATGAACTACCAGATGCAGATTGAAGCGCCCCTGGTGCGTCCTCGCCCCACCTCCCATTCGCTCTTAAATGTAATGCTAGATATAAACTGGTGCCTCTGTTCCCTCTTTATAATAGTTTATACCACTGGCGCTCTCCGGATCAATATTTTCTAGATCCAAGCATGGCTATATCAGCAATATATTTACTAAAATGCTGATGTTTTGATGTGTAAATTAATAGAGGCTTATAGTTTTATTTCATTTTATTGATTTACATTCATTTCTCTTTAATCTATAAAATATCTATTGCTTTACTACACAATTATCTTATGCTTCTCTATTATATTAAATATTATTTGTAAGTGAATGTACCTTTTATTTGTTCCTTTGTAAGCGTCTTCTGAAAACAAATAAATCGATTAGGGCTTAGTTCAATAAATTAGATACGTTAAAAGTAAAATTAGTCTCAAATGGAAATTTAAGTTTGATAGCCTAAATGCTTCAAGTGAGATAAAATAAATTAAATGTACTTGATTTGTTATGTCCGGTGGTTAAATGCAGATTTCTTGAAGAACGTTGTTAATATAAATATAAATATTAACTATGTGTTAATATGCTTTCATGTGAAATATGATTTTTCTCCGGGTTGGCGGTTTATTTAATTAAGTAATTATTCTGCATTTTTTAGAACAAAAATGCTTATATTTAGAGTTTAGATAAAACGACTTACCGCCATCCTCTAAGATGTAAAAAAATGTATGTTAAAATAACTAAATCGAAATTCAATCGTTTAACGTAAAATAGTTATATCCAGTTAAAAATGCGGTTATTTTTGGATAAAGTTTAAACATTGCCTCTATCCTAGGCACGAAGTTGATCAATCCTTTAATTACAACTAGTAGTATTAAAAGAGGAACAGCCCCATAATACAAGCATGTCAAATGTGACCCTCTTTGTAGTTTATTTTCCATTTGGGATTATTCGTCAATGTAATACGATACCCAACTTATCAATTAACGTTCATGGATCGGTATGTTACACCGAATAAGTGGACTTATATGATTATGAATTTGAGAGGCTCAGCCATGTGTGAAAATGACGTTGGTTTGCTGACCTTATATAACTTGTAAATCGCGCAAAAACACAAAAGATCCAGAACAGAACTTCGTGTAACACTCACTTTGCCAAAAAAGGAGTTTACATACTCAATAGATCATTTGAGTAATCAGTATTATGTTGGTGTCGTAAGAAGCTGTCAAAACTGTCAGTAAAGATTAATTCGATCTATGATATGTCCTTTGTCAGATAATGTCTTAAATAATGTCTACTTGTTTTAATTGAATGAGCAAAGGAGAAGTAGGTTAATGTTCTTTGATTTATTATTCATAGATTGTTGAACCCTCAAAATGTGATACTAAATCAATTATCTTTGTATTGCTTCGCAAACTACAATCTGAAGTCTACGAAATTGCATATGTATGATAATGAAATTATATCGAAATAAAACAATGTTTTAAATTTTCATTAATTTATTCATTTCAGAACAAACTTGTTCATAAAACAGTACCATAACGAAAGCTTGAACATGTATGTGTTAAATAATTAAGAATAAGACTGTTTCGGTTTAGTCTTGTTAAAAATATTGGATACTAAGCGTTTTAACTACGGTAACTTTTAAAACCATTAACATAAATTAATCTTTTAATTGAAATTATCCAAATGTATTCTAACTCCATCATGTAAAAATGACACATGTACTACAAGTTTGCACAAGAGTAAGAAACATTTTGATAGTTGAAAAAGTGATAGAGCAAAAATTTTCAAAAACAAGGAATATCATATAGGCCATCGCTTAATGGTTTCAAACCATTTACAATAAGGTGTCGAATTTCTTAAGTAATTTTTCATCATAACAAGCCCAATATGTGTTACAAAACCACTTGTATAGATCGTTACACAATTCAGAGATGTATATTTCACATATGCTATACATGTATATAATTTTTGAAATAAGTCTCATAAAGTAAAACAAAATGGGACATGCTTAATGTATACCTTATTATAGCAGAACAGTATAACAAACGTACATTTTGTTCATTTGTCAGTACAAATAATATTACAATATGTGGCTAAGCATATTTCTAATGTAGTTAGTGTACAATGTCTTTTCAGCAAGAGTACAGTCAACATATATAACAGTTACTGTAGATTAAAATGTAGTCTAGAGCCTATTTTGATTCATTCAATAATTTTAGCGAACCTATTTTTTTTTTGGAATTAAAGAAATACTGATTAATGTGATTGAACATTTGCTGCTGATAATTTATAGCACTAATCTAGTTGGCATTCAAGCTTTTATGAACACATGACTTAACTCAGATATTCAGTATTGAACGAGGTGATAGTAAAATTATTCAATATGAACCGTTTTTGATGAGAAGACATGCTTTTTTTTGCCCGTCCATCTTTGATCCATCGATATGAAGTAAAATATGATGCGAAGTAATATAGGAACAAGTATCATGCATCTGTTTAAATGCAAAGTCTTCTCAACGCAAGACATAAAACTAAATCTTCATGCCATTCCCCAATAAACACATTCTTGTAAAAACAATTTTAATGTCTCATTTTTTCTATATTCAAAATCGAATCACTGGGAATTATTATAAACATCTACCTCTACTTCTCCCCTCGTCAACAAGGAGCGAAATCACAGTATTAGTAACATCTACAAGATGAGCACATCTTACTAAAAATATTCATGTGCATCACTCTAACAGTTCTATAACCGAGAGAGTCCATTTTTTTGCGTACTTAATCGATTTCACAGCGGTACATAACACAATGAATGTATAACATCAAGTCACAATTCTAGGCAAATCAAGAAACGCCGAAGGTTTTAGATCAATCCTATTACGACGGCGGCGACATAACACAAAGAGCATGGAATCTAGCGTAGATTCTTGTCCATGAATTTGGTGCCAGAACGTGTTTAACATCCATTCTATGTCGAGGGCGGCGGTGGGGAATCATCCAGAGAGATGGTTATTATGCCATCTGTAATGATACAGTAAATGAATGGGGTTAATACATATAGTGCATATATGCAAATTTTGGAGAAGTAAATGCTGATATTTTATGGAGAAAAAAACACGATCGTGCATTATTGCAAATATTAAAAAGGGCCGTGAACCAGATGATCAATTAAAAAATATATATATAAATCCATCTTAAGATTTAGGCGTCTACAGTTTTGGACCATTTTAGGTAATCATTTCGCGAACTGAAAAACGAAACTTAAAAGATCTTCATATTTCAAAGTTCGTCAAATAACTTCACTTTTGAAGTACTAAATATACATACCCTTGCCCACTGTACCACTCCTTACTTTTCCCATTGAAGAAGTGGCCCTTGCCTTGGCTTGCACAGCTGCTTGCGGCGCAGGGTGCGTTCTACTAAAAGACGACGTTCCTGCCGCCATATTATATTGCATAGACTGGTAACTTGTATTTTGCTGCTGCTGGTGTGACCCCACAGCGTGGTGTGATTGGGTCACAGTGTGAGGTCTCACGACATTGACCTTGACACTTCCGGAAGTGCCTCGTTGGTATGACAACGAGGTGTCACTGGTTGATGCGGAAGTGGAACTACCCGATTCCATAGAAGAACCCGCAGCACGTTGCGAAGGATTGTTCGTGAACGAGGCCATAGGAGTGACGTTTTGAATGTAGACTCCTGGCTCTAAAGTAGCTTGTGTATTGGATTGCAATGACATTGCTTGAGAAGGCGCTGTAGTGTTATAAGACATTTGATTGGTTTGTAGTTGTGACTGATTCTGATTGGCTAAGGAGCGCACGTGTGGTGCTGCCGTTAGAGGAGGAGGAGCAGCGTGCGTTTGCTGAGGATGTGAAAATGATGTTTGGCCTGCATTTAATTGCTGATATAAAATTGGACTGTTCTTCACTGTCTGATCAGAATATGCTTGTGTAGCCTGTGGATAACTAGGTTGGGATTGGCCTGCCATTTGTTCGTGTTGATATTGGTTAGAAATTGATTGCTGTTGCTGCTGATACACAGGTTGAGATTCATTCATTTCCGGGTTTACAGTTCCATAACCAGAAACATTAGGTTGACTAGTCTGTGCAAATGCTTGTTGTTGTGAGTCAATATTTTGCTGACCAGATGCATACACATTCTGCTGACCAGTCATATCTGTATTCTGCTGGTTCATGGCCATAAAACGTGTATGTGCCAGGAAACCCGGCACATTTCCCCCGAGATTCGCAAAAGAATTAGAACCTGTTGATTGTTGCTGCCCTTGATTCGATGCCGGCATGGTTTGACCTTGTTGACCTTGAGGATAGGTCGCACCTGTTTGTCCCTGTGTGCTAGATGAACTCATTTGACCTGCAGGCACTTGACTGGGATTTCCAACAGTAGGAATCATTGGTTGTCCAGCAGGTACTTGCGCAATAAACTGTTGATTGGGCATGTTTTGCTGTCCAGGGAGCGT
Organism: Hydroides elegans; assembly: GCA_001703475.1. Taxonomy (NCBI): domain Eukaryota; kingdom Metazoa; phylum Annelida; class Polychaeta; order Sabellida; family Serpulidae; genus Hydroides; species Hydroides elegans. Next base: position 24,858 of record LQRL01047142.1, on the reverse strand, counting down.
ATGTTGCCCAGGGGCCATTTGTTGTCCAGGCGCCACCTGTTGAATTGGAGACACTTGTTGACCAGGGACCACTTGCTGTCTAGAATTGGGTTGATGTCCAGGGGTCGCCAACTGCTGATTTGGGGCCGCCATGTAATGTCCAGGGTTAAGTTGCTGCTGATTTGGGGCCACCTGTTGTCCAGGGGTCAGTTGCCGTCCAGGGGCCAATTGCTGCGGTGCAGTTGACGCGGCGTCGCCATATTGCTGCTGCTGCTGCTGCTGCTGCCCCGTATAGCCGCCAGAAATATCGATTGGTAGCAGCATCAAGCTCCCGTCTCTGATTGTGTACGTGCCTTGCGAGGCCACGGAGTAGTTGGCGCCATGTGGTTGCTGCTGAATCGTAGGTGCGTTTGAGGAAGTAACAGGAGGGGAGTTGGCATTAGGGGTCACCTGAAAGACACACGGAATAGTTGCAATATGATGACAATATGTTATTCTAAAGTTGTGCGATTCGAATGACATGATTCATCAAACGTAAAAGTAGGCAATTCGGAAAAATAAATGGTAAGGAAAGAGAAAAAGTGGACTAGAGGGGACGAGATATTAAGGGGATATGAATGAAAAGAGAAATTAAGAGACCATGAATTGAAAGTGAGAGTGAGTTTGATGAGGGGAAAGGCATTTAGTAAGAGAGAAACGCTAAAGAAAGACAAATCATCAGATAGACAGATTTGATCTAAATCGTATATAAAATATTTTGACACATTGTATATATCATAGAATAAATCGTATAAGCTTTAACAATATCGACACCGACCTTAGCTGTGGCTGGCTCGTCGTCATCCGAGCTGAGCACAATGGACTCCTCCTGACTCAAGCGAATCGGCTTTCTTTCTGGTGGTGGCTTGGCTACTGCTGTTAACATAGTATACGGTCAAACCTTTTATTACTGTATAAGGAAAAACACATTTACCATCAAATGGAGAGACGTGGGTTGGATCAAATGGTGGTCGCATGGATGGCTTAGTTGGATATGAGGCCAAATTTGTTTTGTTAGAATGAAGAGCCTGGGGATCCACTTTCAGCAGGTCTGTCGCAATTTCATTTTGGGATCGCTATTGATTCAACGGACGACCCTCAGAAAGAGTACGAGGTTAGAGTTGGATACGATCGTTCGTTGTATGGTGTTTTAATTACATTGTATATTGAGAGAGCATCAATAGCCAGTTATTGGTGGATGTGTTATGCAACATAACGATTGAATTTTCAAAAGACAGCTCCCCTTAAAAATAGCGGAGATTATTAATTTTGTGAATGGTTTTGTGTCTCGAAAGAAAAAGCGTTTCAGTCAAAACGGTGCTACCTGCAAACATATAATATGTAAAGTTATTAATTACTTGCAGTTTAAATTTTTAAAACCGTTGTACTTAAATACATTAACAAAGCCTATAAAAATCACAAGTTTTTATTTTTCCATTTATCTCTACATACCCAGGTAGTATATCGCATCAATTATCTATTTGTACTTCTTACTTATAACAAACATTTGATTCATATTACGTTAACAATGTCTCATTTTAAGTATCAGAAATATACCGTTGAATCAGTTTCATGATTTCTCTCAAATACCGGTTTCGATCTACCGTATAATAAACATGAGCATGTTTAATATGTAATAAAAATGTGATGTATACAAATTACAAAATAAACTTGAATTACAGTTTCATGTGCATTAATCAAATCGAAAACGTTCTCTTGTTTCAATCATGATTAGTTGACCTTAATTTATAGGTCACCAAAGAAACAGCATAACCAGCAGGAATAAAGTATAACTTTGGATTGAAGTACGGCTCACACATTTTTATACATAATTTTACATATATTTATATAATAAACATTATGACATTAACATGATCGAAAAGAAATCATATTTGAGTATGTATATCTCAATTAACTAAAGTTTTATTCTTCTATGGCCACACAGTATCGTTAATTGGGTATGTAAAACAAGTTTCCACAATGTCAAAGGACCGATGTCGGGATATGCAAATCGAGTTTTCATTGTGTCACATGAGATGGCGGGATGTACGATCTGAAGCTATTTGGTGTTACAGGACGGATATCGGGATGTGTAAATCGAGTGCAAATCGAGTTTTCATCGTGTTAAAGAACGGATGACGGGATGTGTAACTCGAGTTTCCATGGTGTCAAAGGATGGTTGGCGGGTGGCGAGTGTACAACTCGAGTTTTCATTGTTTCGAAGAAACGAATAATGCGATATACAACTCGAGTTTCAATGGTGTGGCGGGATGTGCAACTCAAATTTCCATAGTGTTAAAGAATCGACGGTAAAGGCCTGCGAATTCTAATCTGATAGGTTAAAATGCTTCAAAAACCAAGCCTTAGGGATGTTCGTGGTATGCATATCGATCTGTGAGTCATGTCACCCTCTTTCACTTTTGTTCCTTCAGTTTTGCAATCGCATACTCATAAAGCATCTTGTACTGCTCAAGCTGCGATATCAGATATTTACCTTCTGGCTCCGAAGCAGCTGCAGCTGATGCAGCTGGTTGCTTGGGTGCAGCTGCCGCCTTTTTGGCCTTAGGCCGCTTAATCGGTTCGGCTTCCTCCTCGCTAGAATCCAGTGAGATCACCTCAACCTTCGGCTCAATCCTATGATGAGTTGCCTTGCTAACCGAAGGCGTGCTTTTAGCCGAAGGCGCATCAGACTGCGATGATGACTCAGTGTGTCTTTCTTTGCTCGATTGAATGGCGGCGGCCGAGCGGAATTTCCGTTTATTTCCGTGAGCTGGGGGCAAATGAATACATTCTTTATTTTAGTCGCATATTGCAATGGTTGATAAAGATAAGACCTGCATTAGAGATACGAAAAACACTTGAAATCAATCTTATGTGTTTTATTACTTAAAACACTTGTATTTAAATATTACAACAACTAAGGATGAAAAGCTACAATTAGTTTTAAACACGTTCCTTGATGATGGCACAATTTATCAAATTCTAAATATTTGAAAGTGGCTTTTTACCAGATCGAGACTTCTTTTGCATGTGGTCATCGGGTTTATCCTGTGATGACGTTGCAAAGACCACTAGAAATAAGAAGAATGAATATTATTAATAATTATTTAAATCATGTGTAGTATATAATTTCATTTGAATGACTAACAACGTAATCGATCTTCAACGGAAGATAAACACTTAGCGAACTTAGATTTGATGTATATTTCCAGATGCTTGCTAAGTGCAAACACATGTCTTTTATCAATACATACTGTATGTAATTTTTGAAAAAAAAAAAATCAATAAATAAAATTAAAATATGGGCGTCACCTGTGGCTTGCGGTTGATTTTTCGGGGGTCGTCCTTTCTTAGCTAGGGCGATACCTTGCACTGAAAGCTGAGAACTAGGCCGTGAACTGTGTCCAGATTCCATATCAGAGTCTATGCTGGCTGCCGATTCTAGGCTATTTCGTCGAACCACTAGAGTTCTATTATTTCAAATGAATATATCATGTATATATATGTATATAAGATAAAGGATAAAAACTAAGGTTGAACAATTTCGCATCAAAATGTTTCTTTTTCTTTAGGATGAGTTCTAATTCTTTTAAATATTGCATCCTATAGCGTTAAATATGTAATACTGGGTATGCCCATATCAGTATCAGTACAGCTACATGTAGAAAAGGTCCAATAACAAATAAAAGAGCAGCATAGAGTAATCTTAACTTCTCTAATGCAACCAACAGATACCAATACAAGATAAAAACTGAGAAAATCAAAGGGTTTAAAAGATTGAAATGGAAACTAAATCATAGATCTTAGGGGAAATTTCAAAAACACTTATACCTTTTTTTCAACGCCGCGTCCTCCTTGCCGTTCTCATCAATCACTGTCACAAAAGAGATAGTCTTCTGCAAATCGTGGTCCTTCATGTGCGGTCCGAGCCGAGATGCGTCCGTGGTCTGCATGCCGCAGGTACTGCATATGTACAGCAGCATCTATAGAAGGATGGAAAATACGATGTAGTTGTTTAGGGCCTTTAATTTGAAGGATATTAACAAATGCGTATATACATGGTGTATACAGATGCAGATACTGGATAAAAGCTTCCAAATGTAATATGCAAGATGTTTTAAACCTTTATATGTTAGTTATAACTATAAGCTTTTACTGAATAAAATCAGCAAAAATATTATTTCAAATATCTTTCTCCCTCAGATAACTAAGAACCAAACAAAGAACTTAGGTTGGTTCCTTGGAATTTTGTCAAACTCAGATTCCTACTCATGTCAGTCACTTTATACAATTGACAGTGACAATAGATCAAATAACTTTCAAAATACATTTACTATTTATACATGTATACACTCTGGTTTTTCTAATACGTACCTTCTTGGTATGTTCCTTGATGCCATGCGACTGCATTAGCGATATGCCGTAAGTCCAGAACTTACACAGTTTGCACAGATACATCTGGTCCCACTTGTCCTTGCCGGGGAGGATCGTCTCCACATTTACGAAGCCCGGACGCACAGCTTCGCATTCGAACGAGTGGCACTCGGTCATGTGGGAGAGGATCTGTGAAGAACGATGACAC
>LQRL01047123.1:15085-37903 GCA_001703475.1 Hydroides elegans | reverse complement strand
TATGTGCTCAAGTTCGACCAGACATTTAACTAGTCTATGCTAACTGCGCAGATTGTTTTTTTTTTTTTTTTTGAGAAAAGACAATATCGTTATTTTTCGAACATTTATTCACATATTTCAAATCGCTATTTAAAATTACAAATTAATCTAATTCTAAATATAAAGCATATCAACATTTAAAAGATAATGCTAAATATTTGAATTACCTTCTGCTTTGATATAAGCAGTTATCAGGTCGAGGATGTCAATATTTTCAGGACGTCCGAATATATTCAGACGCCCCTACGAATCCGCACATCTCATAAAAAAGGGACGTCCTCTCTTCTGTAAAAGTATAATTTTATTTCTAAGCATTAAAATATATGAAGTTCAATGTGATAAAATGTATAGCAACTATATATTTTTTAGAGGACTACCTATTGAACCTATTTGTCTTTAAAAGAAATCATCCACGATTAAGATAGATCTCGATCCTTGACATATATAGCTTAAGACATCTACTTGCACCCATACTTAAATGTGTAAGTACATATAGCTTAACCTAAAATTAAAATATCCATATTTATATTCATATCTATGTCAACATGGCGATGACCTATTGATATACATATGAAGTAGAATCTATCATTACACTCCTAACATAAAACCTTCCTAAATCCCAATCTTAAATCAAATCGAAATAAACCACTGAACCATAATTTCACAAAATGTTAAACCTGTGAATTAAGGCAATGATGGAGTTACGGACATTTATTGTAGCGTTTTCGCTCATTGCAGTTACACAGTGTATGTAAAAGATTATCCTTGTTTCAAATTACGACAAGTGCATTTTTTAATATTTTATCAGGGTTAATTTGAGTATTTTGTTTTAAAAAATAAAATAAAATTATGAGTTCATACAAATGTATGTATATCGCTCGCATATGTAAAAACAGGAATAATATCTCTTTGCCGGTACAAGGAAAAAGTGCAAGCAAACACCCTGCTATCTTTAAAATGCATACATTACACAATTTTTAATAATAACAAGACATTTTCTTATGACATACATAAATTACTTTCTTATTTAATTATCAATGTATTTATCACTTTCTTCCAGGTGCACATGATGCTGATGATTATGAGGAGAAATGGTTGGCTGAATATTATGAGATATTCGAAACAGACGCAGACCTCGTAGATGGTTTGGATGCATCGACCCAAAATGAAGACGACGGGGATAAGCATTATTTTCCTATCCCTCCATTTACATGTGACGTAAGACTAAACTTTGATTGATTTAAGATTGAATCGTAAAGTCGCAATATTAGTTGTTTATGCAATATTATTTTGATAGAAAACATTTTTTTAAAAATAAAGATATTGGTTTTAAATCATATTCATATTCATTATTATATCTCATAAGATACAAGATGTGTGTGTGATATTAATAAAAAGGGACAGATTGATAACATTAATGAAACGACCTGTCCATAGACTCTATTTCTCTTGGTATATTGTAGGTGTCTTCTGACCACGAACCACCAAAGTCTGTTCATGAACTGAGGCCAAGTGACATCAAGGTTCTGGCTGCTTTGGGTACAGTTTATATACGTTTAATAATATAAACATATTGTTCTCATAACTGTTGACTACAAAGCCCAAACAACTGTTATCCTATCATTTAGAAAATATAAAATTTTACTGTGGGTATGGTGCCTTTCGAGCACTATTATCAATGCTGAAATCGTTGCTTTAACATAATTTCAATTGTATTCATCCCAATCAAAAACAAATATATTGCGTTTTTTTTTTAATCAGGAGACTCAATTACTGCCGGTTGGGGAGTCGGTGCTGACACTATGGCAGGCGTTCCGATCAACAATCGCGGATTTTCCTGGAGCATCGGAGGCAATGATACACTGAACACCTCGCTCACACTTCCAAATATTTTCAAGAATTTCAATCAGGATGTAACGGGTTGGTCGTGGAGCAGGTAATTGCAGTTGACATTACTGAGTTTACTGATTCATATATTGATTGCATTTTACAAATCTATATGCTTAAGTGAAGTTAATTTATGGTAGAATATAAGCGGATATCCTTTGTCGAGACGGAGTTAAGGTAACTAAATATAGCACTCCCCACTACGTATAGTTCACACGTACATGTTCACGTACATTTGTATATAATTTATACATTAATACTTGTTTTTCATTTAATTACGCCCTGTATTACTATCTTAGATATCCGTAAAAATGTTAAATCTCATGCGTATTACTGTAATTTTAGGCCAGTGATACTAGATCGAAACGACAGTCACTGTGGCAACGCCATGTACTGTGAGCAATTAAATGTGGCTCGAGGTGGAGCCACAAACCGCCAAATGAAAGATCAAGCAGAACATTTAGTGGAAAAACTATTAGATAACAACAAGACCGAGGATCATATCGATTTTGATAACGACTGGAAGCTGGTGACACTATTCATAGGAGGAAATGATTTGTGTCGAATTTGTAACGACTGGGTTAGTATAGATTTAACAAATCATGTAGACCCCACAAACAGTAATTGAGTCACCGTGACCAGTTTTAGAGTCACTTACTATTTGTAATAAAAATAGTATGGAATATACATTTTTGACACAAAAAAATGATAAAATCATGGCCACGCTAATACAAAAGCATTGCCATGATTTTATTTGCTTTGTAAAAACAATAATTTCATGCTATATCTATAACAAATAGTAAGTGACCCAAAATCTGTTCGCACTGACTCAATAACTGGTCGTTAGGTCTATATTAACAATGTATTTTAGGTTGAGGACGTATCGATCTCTAATGTAACGAAAATGCACACAGTCAATTCAATAAACTAATATCTGACTCCATGAATAGGTACTTGTACAAGGATATTACAAAATTTGATATACAATTAAATTATATTATTGCTTTTTGCAAAATAGGACAGATACAGTCCAGAGGTGTATCGAGATGGCATAAAAGATGCTTTGGATGTATTCCATGCCCAACTTAACCGAACACTGGTTCAAGTCGTTCTTGTGTTCGATGTCACACCATTGGAAGATGTGAGCACTGGAGTCGTATGTGACAGCTTGCACTGGTACATAATATTTCAACATTTAATGTTCTTCTCTTAATATTAGATTGAAAATTGAATAAATCATCTATATTATAATCATATGAGACATGGATATTGGAATATGTTCGAGACAATTGTGAACCGGACGCCAATAACGATTATATAGAGCCCATTACAACGGGGCGCCATGATATATAAGAGCGAACAGGGATGCGCCGCATTTTTCCTCATGTATATCCGCGCTTGATCGGTTACACACGCCTTTTTATGCATTAGTACTTTTAAAAACTTCCAATGTATTTCATTTCTAAAATAAACAGGTATATATGCCATTTATATACACCAGTTTTATTATTTGTCTTTATAGGTCAGCATGTCCGTGCGCCAAACGAGAAGATTCCAAACCTCTAATGAAAGGATACCAGATGGAATACGCCCAATTGGTTGAGGAGCTAGTTAACAGTGGTCGATATGATACAAGAGATGATTTCACAGTTGTAGTCCAGCCACATTATAGGGACATGCTACCCATCTATACAGTAAGATAGATTTTTATATCAGGTATTTTTAGCGTAATCAGGCGCGGTTCAAGAAACTATTGAACCTGGGGGCGCCAACAGTATAAAACATCAGACCGAACCGGGGGGCGCATTTTTTTTTGTATAACATATAAGGGCGAACAAGGGGGCGCACGCCGGATGCGCCCCACTAAATTTGCGCCTGGTAACGATAAAATGAATGATTGGATACGGTTGAATATAACCTTGAAAATGAAAAAAAGTCGACTGAAGTGGCATTATAGTGCATGACATTGGATTATACACTGAAGATCATAGGGTACGGATTTGTTTAGAGATTTGATGTTCTAATTGATTTACCTTTTTTTGCTTATTGGGGTTGAATTTCCATATTATCATTCAGGAAAATGGAGAGGTCGACAACAGCTATTGGTCACCCGACTGTTTCCATTTTAGCCAAAAAGGACATCAGGGAACAGCGATGATATTGTGGAATGTCATGGTAAGCAGCTATCAATACACAATGGAACATCAATATATTGAGAACTTTCGAGATCCTTGCTTTGCGTTGTGAAATTCAGAGTTATAGCCAAAAAAATCATCTTATTTTAAACTACAGTGTACATTTGATTGTTATTACAGCTTATGCCGGTCGGTCACAAGCCGTATAACTATGACGTGGACCAAGAACCATTTTTCATGTGCCCAACTGAGGTACGATTTAGCAAACACCATAAACTATACTAAAAATCATTAAGTTTTAGAGATAGATCTAGAAATATATCTAAGATACCTAGTTCCAATATGATAGAGACCTTTAGCGATTTCATTAGTTAACGACATCAACAATTACGACTCCAAAAGGATCGAAGATTTCATTGAAATATTTCGACTAACAGTTATATTAATATATATTTAATCTTTTCTCACTCTAAAGGAACATCCCTACATATTCACCAACTTAAATAGTGATGTTGAGTGGACATCCCGCTTACAAACCAAAGAAAGGGAAGCATTTCTAAGTAAGTTAACATTTCTTCGACATGGTTTGATTCACTATGAACATATATCAACTCATGACATATGATTAATATCATATCAAAACATTTGTTTTCGCATATATTTGTTACTCTGAAATTGATATAAACTCTCAACATTTTTAAATATTTTTCATTACAGTTGACAATGAATATACAGAAGAGGATTATATCCAGATGTTACAAGAGGTGTATGACCAAATGGAAGCTGATGACGATGTATCCACAATGAATGGTGAAGACGGCGACAAACACTACTTCCCTATCCCGCCATTTGAATGCGAGGCATGTCTTTTTATTGAATTATATCCCATTAATTTAAGATGCCTTTAATTTTGAATCAATACGTTTTTAGGTAAGTTATCAGGTCTCAATCTAAAGAATGCTATTTTAAATGCGCTAACTTGTCTATAATTTGATTTAAAACGTTACCAAGATATAATATTGTGGATTCAAACTATGTTGATAGGTCTCGGGTGATCATGAACCGGCTCAAACAGTTCATCAGCTGCGACCCAGCGATGTGAAGGTTCTGGCTGCCCTAGGTACGAACAAGTCTTTGGACTCATTATACCTATATGAAATATATAGCTTATTTTTGAAAAAAAAACTTTGAATATATTTCTTACATATCTGTCAAAAACATTGACTATTATATGAAGTTTTAATGCTTTCTTTAGATTGGTAAATCGATATGAAAATGATAAATATGAAATGTATTTGGATTCAAGGTGATTCTATAACTGCGGCTTTCGGTGTCGGAGCAGATACATTAGCCGGTACGCTTATCAACAATCGTGGATTCTCGTGGAGTATCGGAGGGAACGAGACCTTAAACACATCCCTCACGCTGCCTAACATTTTCAAGAATTTCAATGAGAATGTGACTGGCTGGTCTTGGAGCAGGTATGTTGTTAAATTGTCTTTCATTGGAAGTTACAGGTAATGCCGAAAACGGCCTAACTAAAACGTTTGAATTACATTTGTAACCAAGAAAATAATATGAATAGACGATGGATATGCTTTATGGTAATAATTATTCTATGACAGACAACAATTTTGCAATATTTCATATGAATAAATACTATATATGATAATAATCACTATTTGATAGTATAATTTGTCTTATTTGATTATTCAAAATATATTTTCTCTTGATTTTCAGACCTGTTATAACGGATAGAAACGATAGTCACTGTGGCAACCTGATGTATTGTGAACAGCTCAATGTAGCAGTTGGAGGAGCAACAAATCGTCAAATGAAGAACCAGGCGGAAAACCTGGTCGAGAAACTGCTGGATAACAACAAAACTGAGGATCATATTGATTTCAATAAGGATTGGAAGATAGTAACACTGTTCATAGGGGGAAACGACTTGTGTCGAATTTGCAATAATTGGGTAAGTTAGATGACCTATCTGTTAGAAGATTTTTAACCTCATCACACCATGTATTTTTTTTGTGAAGCCGTGTACACATATTTCATGTCTATAAGATCTTCACACAATAAAATTTGAGACTTATTTCCGTTATTGTGGCTGAATCTTTATTTTAAACCTATAAATACATAAGAGTAAACTATATAAATGTCAAATTACACGGAGAAAACATACCTTATCAAAACCTATGACCATTCCAAAAGAAATGGCAAAATGGATATTGTTATACTAATAATCAATAATGTAAACCTCTTAATTGCGTTTCAGGAAGAGTATAATCCTGAGACATACCGAGAAGGCATTCAAGACGCATTGGACGTCATGCACGCCGAACTTAATCGAACACTTGTACAAGTAGTGTTGATTTTTGATATATCACCTTTGGAAAACGTCAGTACAGGGGTATCATGTGATGCTGTTCATAGGTTAGTAAGCAAAAGTATAACCTAGCATATATTTAAAGATTTTAATCGTATATTATTGATGGACCATTTAAATTCCTTCTAATTCCAGGGCTGCCTATGCAGAAGTTGTAATCTATAAATAATTCGCGCTCAAATAAATTCCTTGAAAATTCAATATAAGCTTATGCATGGGCAACATACTAAACGATGTACAATACACGAATTCATGATACTGTTAAATTCTTTGAAAATACCAGGGTTGCTTGTCCCTGTGCAAGACGCAGAGATTCCATTCCATTACTTAAGGGATATCAAATGGAATATGCCAGATTAGTAGAAGAGCTGATCAACAGTGGTCGCTATGATACTAGAGATGATTTCACCGTTGTCATCCAGCCACATTATAGGGATATGGAGCCCATACTCACGGTATGAAATTAATTATTGACATCAAACACTATGTGGCTTTCTTCATAACGGTAGCAAAGCTGTTGATAACGACGATTGAGGCAATACCTTTTAACAATATCCCGTGTATAATACATTTAGTAACAAGACTAAATGGAAAAATATAAATATACTTCATGTTAAACGTTGTTATGAGGATCACAGATAATAAGGTTCCGCGTTCAAGAGCATAGTTGAATTGCAATTCGATGGTAATAAAAATTGCCCCATATTGTACTTATCTGACGTTTTCATCGAATAGATGCTTGCAGTGTGTTTATGAAACATAAATACATTGATAAAACATAAATTATATTTGATTTTCAGGAAAATGGCGAAATTGACAACAGCTATTTCTCGCCGGACTGTTTTCATTTTAGTCAAAAAGCTCATCAAGGAACAGCGATGATGCTGTGGAATGTTATGGTAAGATGCCTTATGATATTAAATCTATCATTGATGTAAATTTTCTTCTTTTATTTGTATGATATCTATTATAGTTTAGTTGTATATCTTACAATTTGTGTAACATAAAGGATTTACGAGGTAGTTTACTTTTTTTCACTTTAAGGTTTGCAATTGTTACAATTGAATGTTGATATATATAACATGGATCTTCATTAAATAATATTGTAAATCAACATAGTATCTCCATATGTTTTTAACTTCATTAAATCAAAGCAAAAATCTGATTCGTTCTATTTTATTTGATAGTTGATGCCAGTTGGACATAAACCCTACGGATATAACCTCAATCAGGAAAACCACTTTAGTTGTCCAACTGAGGTACAATGCCATTTGAAATATGTTTTTGAATATAACATTGCCCCATTAAAAACATGTTTTCAATTAATTTATAAAGAAAATAGCAACTCATGCATGTACTTGTGCAACAATCGTTCATACTGTTAATCGTTATGAATATTTTGTTAAAATCATTAAGACATCGTGATTATAAATAATATCTAATATATCTTCATGTATATACTCAACCATGTTTTGTCGGGATTACATTCAATTTAAAAAACGACATTTAGTTATATTATTTTTAATAAATTTCAGGAACATCCATATATCTTTACCAATCTTAACAGTGATGTGTTTTGGAGTCAAAATGAATATCCAACGAAGCAAAATGAGCAACTCGGTAAGCTTTTACATTTGCATACAATTAAATAGTAGTGCTCTTTATACAGAAAACAATGTAATAGAATTATGTAATTTATAGTTAGTCTGGTCATATTTTAAGTGTTTGTCGATCGAGCTTCATAGTTTTAATAAGCCTGTTTTTATCATGTCTTCTTTTAGGAAACTCAAAACGCTCCTAAAACACCCGATGCGTTTTAAGCAATGTCCGTTGATGAGATTTCTCTTTAGGAATATATATCGTGAAACACGATTTGTTAGAGAGAAAAGCACTATAAATGCTCTAATGTGACTCGGCCCTAAATCATACTTTACAAATGTACTTTGCGTAATCTCGATCCAACTTGACCGTAAGAAAACGTGAACATAAAACTGTGTCACCTAACTCACCTTGTTTGCGGCCAAATGTTGATATTAATAATCGTCGATAATATAACCTACCATAGAAATTTATGGTATAAAAATAGAAGAAAAAAATAATCCATCTTGTCCTGAAACAATTACACTGTTAAGAGCAAGTTTGATATGCGTTTAACAACGCTAATCTCATGTCCCTCAGAAATACCATTGTAGATTAGATTAAGACTAAATTGGACGTCTTATGATATGAAGATGTGTTCAGTGCATGCTCTTGCAGACATGATAGATCCTTGATCCAGATTTGAAATATAGATTTGTCGTTTGATATATTCGCATATATCATGTTGGTAATATGAGATAATCTCTATAGATTTTTTTGCAAGGTATTTTAAGAAAACCCAACTTGCTGAAAATATGTATTAATCGTTGTAATAATAATGTGAAATCAATTTGTAAATACGGAACTATCTAAATATCTTTATGTTATGATTCTCATCTTTTCACCTTCATTCAGACATTTTAAAACTTTAACATACACAATTATGTTAATAAAGAATATCTAAGCATTTAGCATCCTTATTTTCTCAAAATCGTGCCCGTCAAAAGGATCCCGTTAAGTCTCATACCGCATAATTATGGGCAAGATTTTACCTCTTCAGATATATAAATCCTGGTCAAGCAGTCATAAGTGATATTAACAATACACCCTACGACACATTGCTCAAAAAGTTGTAAAATTGAATCCGGACAGCTTTACAAGTGCGACCCAAAAACAAAAATAACCCTTTCAAACAGTACAATTGTGCAAAAGGCTGTTCGCTTTTTCAAAGCCAACTGGGCAGTTCCTCTTTTTTTCTATCTATATACATGTAGTTTGGAGCAAAAAAGAGAACACTTTAAACATATTTGGATGTCGAATCATCTTTAATACACAAATAAATATAACAAAAAGAAGTTTTTAGACAATAGCAAATAATGTAATTCAATTCTCAAATATAAATTCTCACTAATTATTACGGAAATAACAAAAATATATTAAAAAGGGTGTTACCAAAGTCCAAATCATTTTTTTCGAAATTTCCAAGTCAGTTGGGATTTATTGGGGGAACATCCTTTATGAGGAATAGTTCGTCAGGTGCTCTTCATGTATGAATATATACATATTGGAATAAATTTGATGAAAGTTGTAAAACAGCAATAGCCAAAAATGTTGAAGCAACCATTAATATTGATGCTTTTATTTCTTGTTTGTAACGGTAAAATTAGTTTTGTGTTGTTGTTTATTAAACAAAGATATCGGATATTGAAACTGTTATAATCGATTCAAAAAATTCAATCAAGTTCAACACATGATTATTAACAATAAATAAATAAAGTATTTTAAAATGTCCTTCTGCTATTCTTGAATAACAAACGTTATACAAATTGCTTTATACCTTGTTGTTGACATTGTTCTAGGTGCAAGAAATAAAGGATGGGATCGTCTCCATCAAATCGCTGAAAATGTAGATGTTCAGCAGAATGAATTCAAAGAGGAAAGGAGCGACGAATTCTTTCCGATTCCTCCATTCGAATGCGAGGTAGGATATGACTTTTGTTTTATTTCAACATTAACATTTATACATGGCATCTGTTAGAATGTCTGTGTCGCTAGCTACATTATTTTTGTGTATTTTATACGACCTTGAACTTCATCATAAATAACATTGTAACCGATTTCAATTTCATTTCGATTTCAAAGTTAATATTATCACAATTTCTGAGTTTTCAATCAATATTTAAGTAAGGTTAACAAATAAGTCAATTGAGTATTTTTCGAAAGTGTAGATACCTGCAAAGAGTACATGAATTCGGATGAAATTATCTTGTACAATTTAATGCGCATTAATCATAGGTATTACCCGAATACGAACCCGCCAAAACCGTGCACGAATTGAAACCAAGTGACGTCAGAGTAATGGCGGCAATGGGCGACTCGATTACAGCAGGAAACGGATGTGGGGCCAACACACTTCCTGGTGTAGCTGTTGAGAACAGGGGTTACTCGTGGGCGATTGGTGGAAACGAAACATTGGAGACGTCGCTGACATTGCCGAATCTGATTAAGCAGTATCAACCGGATGTGAATGGTTGGTCCTGGAGCAGGTTTGTGGAATACTTTTGAAACATTTGAGCTAGTACTTGGTGTTTTATAAGTTGTATTATTTATTATTCGACGGAAAGTTAAGAATGTAGAATTGTGGTATGTGCTTAACTCCTAAAATGTAAATCGAAATTGAAATCACTCAATAAAATAGATGTTTCTCAGATTATTTGTTTTTAGAAACATGCAACATAGATATTGATGCAACATAGATAATTTTGATGTATATAGTGATATAATTGAATGATATCATGATACAATACTAATGTAAACATAAAAAATACACTTTTTTAGAGACATAGATAGCCATAGAAACGACAGTCACTGTGGCAACCCCATGTACTGTTCCCAACTCAATGCGGCTGAACCCGGGGGAACAAACAATGATATGCTGAGACAGGCTGAATCCATCATTGAAAAACTGAAGTATAATAATCAAACTGAGGGAGATATTGATATGAACAATGATTGGAAGGTGATAACGATGTTTGTTGGAGGAAATGATCTCTGTGCTATCTGTGATAACTGGGTAAGTTATATATGTTTAATATAAAAATTAACCCATAAAAATAAAAGTTAGGGGCGATTCGTATAAATGTGGACATTCATTAGAATTATATTTAATTATCATGTATCTAATAAACAATAGAGCTTTTATATACTAAATGCTGTAAGGAAATCTTATGACCATGAATATACTTTAATAAATGCTCGGTGTCCGTAATATTCTAGGAGTGATCCTGGCTCGGATTTAGAGGGGGTGGTAAACAAAAATATTCGTTATACAATTGACTCCCGTTTTACTTTTTTATGGTTCCGCAAATGTAATCATTTGTATTTGTTTATTTTCACCATTATTAGGATGCATACAATCCTGAAGCATACCGCGACGGCATTCAGGAAGGATTGGACAAATTGCATGCCGAGGTACCACGCGCTTTGGTGCAAGTTGTTTTGTATTTCGATATAACTCCACTGGAAAACGTTAGCACTGGAATCGTCTGTGATGGTTTACAATGGTAAACCTTCATTTAATGTTATTTTTGTTATAATTGTGCAGCCATATTATCAGTAATTTTAGTTGATTGATAACTAGGTTGAAATAAAACTAAATAAAAATCTAAATATTTGAAGTCAAAATTTATTCAAAAAGATGCTCTATTTTAATTTGGTTAGTGACAGAATTAATGTTAAAATATGGCTGGTGAATCAGTAAAGCATTCCATAAATAAAACATTAAAACCTAAATCAAAATTTGTTAACGATTATTCTTATACATATTTTAATAGGGGATTTTGCGGATGCGCTAGAAGAGACGACACCAAACCGCTTCTCAAAGATTACCAGATGGAATACTCTCGATTGATTGAGGAGCTTGTCAATAGTGGTCGATATGACACAAGAGATGATTTCACCGTTGTAGTGCAGCCACATCACCGAGACATGGGACCCATGTTGGATGTAAGTACTGTATGACAAATCGTCGACAAAATATATTGTGTTTTACCATTATTTATTGCCCTGATATCAAAATAATATAAATAGATTTTTTTTAAAGTTATTTAAATGTGCTATAATATTAAACTTATAAAAGGATTAAGGATAATTAATGTGTTAAATATTAATATCTTATGATTGAATTTCAGTTAGTTAGCTCTCTCTCTCTCTCTCTCTCTGCATGTATTGCAAGAACAGTGTTGTTTAGATGTATTTCATTTTATTTTTAATGAATTTCAGTTAGTTAGAAATCTAGCTCTCTCTCTCCCTCTGCATGTATTGCAAGAACAGTGTTGTTTAGGTGTATTTCATATTATTTTTTGTATTTCAGGAAAATGGTGATATCGATCACAGCTATTTCGCACCTGACTGTTTCCATTTTAGCCAGAAGGCTCATCAGGGTGAAGCATATATGTTATGGAATGTTATGGTACGTATATGTTAATGCATAAATTCTTTTAATTATTATTCATTTGTTCATTTGTATTTCATTTAAATTAATTTATTGATTATCCTCGTTTATATACCACTTGTTGGCTCTAAGCGAATAAACTTAAGATGCGTTGTAATATGGAATAATAAATGAGTGTTGTATTTTGTCAAGTTTAAAACCATGATATATTTTACAGTTGATGCCAGTTGGACAAAAACCTTACAAATATGACGCATATGAAGAAAGTGTATTTCGATGTCCAACTGAGGTAAGCATTGTTTTATATCGTCACATTTAATTTAAATAGATAAAGTAAGTTTGAGGATTTATTTTTAGCAAAATTCCAAGGGCATATAGATAAGCATATGAAATTCATATGTATGTTGATTAAAAGCTATTTTGTTTCCTATTATCTAGGAATACCCCTACATTTTTACCAACTTGAACAGTGATGTAGAATGGAATTCAACATTCGGACTTACAAAAGGAAGACACACTACCTCCAACACACAAAAAGAGGGTAATTTCATACTTAACCTTATTCATATTTGATGATCAGTTACAATTTATGTTATTTATGCATTATATAAAACAAAATAACAGTTTTGATTGTAGCAATATATTAAGTTTTAAATACTGATTATTTGTATTATTTTGGTTCCTGTCAAACAACTGATTTTCACCATCCTCTTTTGCAGAATCTAAAACTAAAAAGAAAACAAGCCGACAAGTGTATGAAGAAAAGTTGACAAGGTTGAATACATGGCTTGAAGCAGAGCCTTCGAGAATGGAGGAGTGGATCACAAAATGGGAAACATACGAAGATGATGGAATAGAGGTAGAGTCTACGTTTAGACATTTTTTATGACATTATTTTTCTTGCTTATGTTTCTTTTCAAACGTAATGAAGTGTCGTCCAACAACGTAAATACGATAATCATTTTCTTCAGGCTTCCGATTTATTGGTTGTTACTTTATATCATGATATCAAATATTGGGAAATATAGTAAAACTACATTTATTCAGTGCATCAACGGCATGTCACCCTATTAAGACTACTTTAATTGTAATAACGATATCGATAAAATAAAATGATATAATAACTTTGGTTTATCTAACCTTTTCAACTATTCCAGATTCCTCCTTTGACCTGTAACACCATGCCACCTGAAAATAAACCAGAGCCACAGTCTAGTAAGATTTTAAATTATTTATTTTATTCAATAAATCTAAAACATATTCCATGTATTGCAACTAAATATATGTTCAGTCTATAATTGCAGTATGCAATATCATATTACCTTATAGAATATATATTTATAAGATATGATTTAAGATTATACTTTCTTTATCTATTTCAGTTCACGAGATAACGCCCTTCGATATTCGAGTGATAGCATCATTAGGAGATTCGATTACAGTGCGTATTGAATAAGATTTTACGTAGCTTTAAAACTTATTGAAAGTTATTATTGTGAATTCTTATTTCAAAATTCAAGATTACTAGAGAATGTGGTAACTTATTTTGTTTATAAACTTTAATCAAAATGTGGTATAGCTTTACAATGCGTTTTTTTTTATCAGGCTGGCAATGGTGTTGGTGCAAATAACCTTCCAGCAGTAGCAATTGAAAACAGAGGGGAATCATGGAAGTATGTGGTTTTTAAAATTAGTGTATAGAAACATAACCCTTAACTTAGCTTTACTCGATAAAGTTTATTATAACCCTGAATTGTCTTGGAATTTGGAAATCTCTATAATACTCTTCTTTAGTATTATGCGTATATTTATCCATGTTTTATCTAATTGCATTATTGATAAATATTGTAAATTTATTCACTACCTATAATGTTTACTTGTGAATATACACCCATTTTCCTTTTTTTCAGTATTGGAGGCAATCAGTCGCTTGAAACCATACTGACAATCCCGAGTAAGTATCTGTTGACCTTCAATTAGGGACCATGTCATTTAAAAACATATGTAAAAAAAATACGTTGAATTTGCTTATATTTGAAAATTTTAACTTGTAAATGTTACTTTTATTATTTATTGAGCGCTAGAGATGTCACATAGAATTATTTCAGTATTCCGTTTATTTTTTAAAAAATATTTTGCATGCAGTATGTATTCAAAGTTTTTCAATTGGACACTTCTAAAATCGTCATGTTTTCAGACATTTTGAAGGAGTTCAACCCGGACTTACAGGGCTGGTCATTCAGCCGTGACCCTGGTTTCGGAGATGAAGATAGAAACAAAACGCATTGTAGCATTTGGATGGATTGTGCACAGCTAAATGTGGCTGATCCTGGTGGTGTTAACAAGTAAATATTCATATAAAGTAGATATATGTTAAAACATTTTCAGCAAAACGATTAAAAATACCAATCAGGTTTTGATTATTATGGACCCATACTATTCATAAAGTGTTTTGATTCATGTACAATATATGGTGCCAATATACACATGTATCAATCGTTCAATAAAGAATTGAAGCTATCAAAATTATTATGGTGCGGGCAGCGATATTACCTGAAAATGTAGTAAAACCTGTGCTATCTAATTACACGATATCGCCATATCTGATTTCTTCCAAATTCGCACTGATTACGGAAAATATCAGTGGCCGGTGGCCTCGTCATTACATATCCAATGAATTTATCATTTAAAAATATTTTTCTTGTTCTAGTGATATGCCCGACCAAGCCGATGATTTGATTGTTAAGATGAAGAACAATTCTGATATCGACTGGGAAAATGATTGGAAAATCGTATTTTTGCTGATTGGTGGAAACGACCTTTGTGCTGCTTGCCGAGATTGGGTAAGACCACCCGATACAATATCTTTATATGGTAAATCTCTGCAATTTTTGGAATACTCTGTACACGGGAAGTGATATGTTGTTCCAGAAACCTTCCTTATAAGACAGGGTCTCCGAAAAGTTCTATGTTACTATGTTCAGGAACACTGTTCATTTCGATATGGTTATTGCAACTTTATCTGTTCACGGATACCGAGTGTTCCAAAAGAATACGAGATGTCGTTGATAGCTATAGAGTGATATATTTATTCTGTGAATCAGTTAGGATAACAATATCGCAATATTATTTCCATATCTTAGTGCCAGTGGCAACCAATACTGCTTTGAATTGTAGGAAGATTATAATCCAACAACCTATGCTAGTCAGATTGAACTTGCAATCAATAAGATTAGAGATGCAATTCCAAGGACAATGGTGCATATCGTCAGTATGTTTGATGTGACTCCGCTGTCCAACTACAGCACTGGGGCGATCTGCAATATAATGCATATGTGAGTAAAATCTGTGCACAATATTTTAAAATATAAATTTATTTATTTTGAGTATATGCCGTTTCTATTACTGTTTTTTAAATGTTTCGTTCTATTTAATTCATAAAGTTGTTCTTGTTAGTTAACTATAACCCGAAAATCTGAAAGATGTCAACAATGCTGCAGCTGTCGTACAGCTTTATATATGATATTTACTTACACAATATACCCGAAATCATTAAATATTAAGAAATTGCAGTACTTGATTATACTATGTATTGTCATACTTACAATGTCTTTTATATTTTTAGGGAATTCTGTGACTGTGCCGTTTACAATGATACCGTCAAAAGCCTAATGCGCCCGATCCAGTATAGCTACTGGGAAGCCATGGATGAGCTGATCAATGTCAATGGAACTTATGATGGAGATGATAACTTCACTGTTGTATTGCAGCCGCATATGAGAGATATGATACCTCCTAAAACAGTAAGTTTCATTCAAAGGATCTTCTACGCAATGAATAATCTAGATATCTTAAATGGATCCATATATAATATTCAGTTAGAGCCCTAATTATCCACTATTATAATTGAAGGGCTCCGTGCAACAATGTGTTAGGTCGACACAACATGCTTCCCCAAAATATGTTACAAAGTATAACATGATTATAGATCCATGTTATATACTTAAATTATGCTAGGAAATCGATGTTATCATAAACATTTCATCATTTGGCCACTTGCTTATCATTATAGAAATGACCGATTTAAAAACAATCAGTACCTCTTTTCTCAAAAGGTCAATGTCAGACCTAACATAGTGTTGCGCGGAGCCCTTCCACTATAAAAGGCCGCGTTTACGCAAACAAAAAGACGCGTAAATAAAAGCCCGAAAACTAAAAAGCACATCTCCGTGTCATGCATAAAGCGCGCTTTTTAGCATTATTTACGCGGTCTGTTATTTGCGTGAACACGGCACATACATTTTTATTTTTGTATTTTAAATGTCTTTGATATTAATATCAATACTATCGATTTTTACCGTGGTTACTAACTATGGTCATTTGTAGGCTGAAGGAGATTGGGACAGTTCGTACTTGGCTCCTGATTGTTTCCATCCAAGTCGCAAAGCTCATCAAACTATGGCATACACACTTTGGAATATGCTGGTTGGTTTTAAATTACATGTATATGTTCAATGCAACATTCATTTTTAAACCTTTATAACATTTGAAATGCAAACTGTATCATGCACAATAATGCATATTTAATATTACATTTAAAAACCATAAATATTTCATATATGTTGTAACTGTACAGTACAAACTGTAATTGTTTTTGCAGTTGACTCCAGTTCATGAGAAACCATTCACATATCCAGAGGAAGACCAGATGGTGTTCAAATGTCCGACAGAGGTAAATGCATCCGACACAGGTTTGAATTTATGTTCATGATAAAAAATATCTGATATCATCACACTGTTGTGGTAAGAAATGATTGTATTTTAAAGTACAAGTTTGTACCTAAACTATGATGAATTATATGATATCTTATTGCTACAATTACAGGAGGCGCCGTACATCTTTACGAACGACAACAGCCGAGCCCTCAGAAATAAACTTGTCTATGGTATGTGCTTGGTTCGACACTCAGTATATACTTCTTGTTGTAACTAATAATTTTGTGTTTATAATTCTATACATTTATGTTTGAACTTTGACAAATATCCAATTAATTAATAGATATTGGTTACATTATCGAAACTTGATATATATAGAAATATTTGAATATATAGATGGTTTATTCATCTTATTTCTGTCATTGAAATCATAGAAGAAGAAAATGAAGAAGAGGATCCAGATGCGACTCTACCTATACCTCCTTTCGAATGTGTGGTAAGTAGATAACGTTTATACAATTTTATATGAATATATACTAAATATAACTGAAATATCTTACAGAAAATGATGAGACCTGTGGAAAAGTAAGGACCAGGTTTCTCCTAATTATGTATTTTATTAATTTGATTTGCTTATACAATAGGTCGAGCAACACGATCCTGCCGTTAGCGTCCACGCCCTGCGACCAAACGACATTCGCGTTGTGGCCTCGTTCGGAGATTCAATCACGGCCGGAAATGGGCTGGGTGCAGATCAAGCGATTGGTGTTGCGATCGAGAATCGCGGCGAATCGTGGTCGGTTGGAGGAAATCAGACGATTGAGACTATATTGACGATTCCGAATCTCATCAAGAAGTTTAATCCGGATGTTACTGGCTGGTCGTGGAGCAGGTATGTGTACCACAGCATTTACATATCAGCAGCATTGATATGCAGAACCGAAATTGATTTATCATCAATGTAAAAGCAGTTTGGAACAAATCATTCGAATAACCCCATCAGCAATATACCAAAACCAATTTTCAGGTATTTCCGTTAGCATTGGTTTTGATTTAAATCAGGGGCGATTCAGAAAAAAAAAGTGTGAACGGCGGCGCAAAAAAGAAGAAGAATATATTAGAGCCGAACGGAGAGTGTCAATAAATTTGTCCGGAAGATGTCTAAAATACACAAGAACCAAACGGGTTCGCCCGCCCCGTGTTCCTTGTTGTATATTAATATCATAAAAGGGGAGTATCTGTGAATAACACATAAAACTATATATTTCAATTTTATCAACTCTTTAAAATACAAACAGGGACACCCGAAACGAACGCAACGAAACCTACTGCAGCGAGAACATGGTCTGCTCGCAACTCAATGTTGCGGAACCAGGTGCGACCAACCGTGGCATGGATGACCAGGCTTTTGATATTATCGACAAAATGAAAGATACAAATTTCACCAAAGGAGACATTGATTATGAAAATGATTGGAAAATGATCACGCTGTTTATAGGGGGCAATGATCTCTGTCGCGTTTGCGAAAACTGGGTGAGTAGGTACTAGGTCCGGGCCCTCACTAATAATTCGCATGCCTAAAAATAAATTTTCAAAATTTTCGCTAGATAAAGTCTTATAAAAGAAGTATGATTGATTATCTTGCAAAACGGTCTTCTTAATGCGAGATGGTATTCGGTTTTGATCAAATATAGTACTCAAGAGATCTAGCAAATTAATTTCTCGATCAAGTGGTTTATCTTTTTATTAGATTCTCACATGTGATTTGCTTTGCCAACTATTTATAAAATATTCTCATGTTAAATAATCACAAATATTTTTGCAAATCTGATTTAATGTATCATATTTCATTTTAATCAGTATTTTAAACTTTGAACTTATTATTTCCATTTCCTGTTGTTTTCACACCCATATTCATTTATAATAGGATAGCTACAGTCCTGAATCTTATCGAGATGGAATCCGGGACGCTTTAGATATTCTACACGCTGATGTACCAAGAGCTATCGTCAACTTGGTTGTCATGTTTGATATTTCTCCTTTGAAAAACATAAGCGATAGACTGCTGTGTGATGCTGTACAGTTGTGAGTTGCTAATACTGTTAGTTTTTATTATGTCATAGACATGGGTTGTGTTTTTTTTAAATAAAACTCATAGTTTCATTAAAATGCTCGATATTTGAACGCAATGCTCAAACATTGAAATATCATTCATTCTTTTGATCCTTATATATTGATTTTGTTCAGTGCTCCAAAGCTTTCTTTAAAGGTGCGGTTACATTAAAGTAGCGATTAATCTCGCCACTTTCGATTTTCACTGTTTGTCTTTGTCAATGAAATCGCAAACTGAGACATAATTATCGCCACTTGCGATTTCATAAAACAAAGAAAACTCGTGAAAATGGCAAGTGGCGATAATAATCGATAATGTAACCGCTCCCCTATGTGAATTATGTGGTAAATAGATTTGACATGTGTAAATCTCAAAATTTCTTTGACTTCGCGTGATATTGTAGTGGATTCTGCAAATGTGCCGTAATCGAGGAGTTTCGGGAACAGCTTCGCGAAATTCAGTATGAGTATGCGATCCTCTTGGAAGAACTTGTTAATTCTGGTCGGTATGACACTCGAGATGATTTCACTGTTGTTCTACAGCCACATATGAGAGATATACAGTTGCCATTGGATGTAAGATATATTTACCGAAATGTATCATTATAAATTATATTTTAAATCAGATAACTAATGATATGTTTGCATTTTGATGCCTAAATTCAAATTGTATTCACGACTGGGTATTTTAACTAGAGTCTATTTGTTATATCCCAGTCGACACGGCGAAGTCACTGCTTAGTCATCACGAGGTCATATCTTTCCATTAAACGGTCATGATTAGTCAACAGTTTGACCTCATATGAGATCAAACTTGTACCCCATTTCTCGTGTGGGTAACATATGTTAAACAAATTTATACAAATTAATTGGCTGAAATGTTAAAGATAGGGTTTGTTATATGTATTATTCCTTAAATATATTTATTTCAACCACTGTCCTCTCTTGGTTGATATGCAGGAAAATGGTTGGTACGACGCAAGTTACTTTTCGGAGGATTGTTTTCATCCAAGCAGAAAAGGACATCATGGATTAGCCCTTATGTTGTGGAATGTCATGGTAATCTTATATAACTTAGTATCGTATGGAAAATGTGTTTACAGTATATTTTTACATTTTTGGTCCGGGCTTCTTACATCCCAATATTAGAATACCTTATTTCTTATGTTTTACAGTTCGAACCGGTTGGCCAGAAAACGTATGCTTATGATGTTAACCAAGAGAGAAAGTTCCGATGTCCAAGTGAAGTAAATATTTTATGGATTATCTTTCATAATAGCTCTATATTGAGATAAAATTCATACCAAAACATGTGGTTTATTCTTCGCATTGAATTGGCTTTGGGATAATAAAAACTTACTAATGTGTTTATACCATAAATGATAATTCGTATGATTAATTAAATAGAATATTTGTTAAATTGTTGTGAGTTGCATATCTATAGGCACATATTTATTTTAGTTATGCTGCCATTATAATAACCTCGAATCTAATGTTTTATCTTAAAAGGAATATCCATACATCTTCACCAACAAAAACAGCGACGTTGCCTGGAGTTCCGAAAAGTCCGAGTATGCATCAAAAACCAAAGACACCAACTCAATTCAAGATCACAATGACAACTACCAAGATATAGATCGCATTCCATTTATCGCAGATTACGTTCCAAATAATTACATGAAGATGCAAGCCCATGCCGCGCACACTGAAAATGCCTCATCAGACAAACACAATATGAGTGGTTTGGCAATTGGTTTGGTGGCCATAGTTGGATTGCTTGTTCTGGCGATTGGTCTTACATTGGTTGTACCATACTGGCGGAAGACCCATAAGCAGAAGAGAGGAGATGGGTCGATTGAAAATCCAGTGTTAGAGTATGATGTACATGTTGAATAAACATACCATTTATTTTGCAATTTTGCAATAGACTGTTGCTCGATATTTTGATTTATTTACATATTATATATGTATTGATTTATAACAAATTCATGAATGTCCCCTATTAAATATATGACATGTTTTCTATGGCTATATGTTGACATATATATATTTAATATATCATGTTTCTTAATTGCTTGATAAAATACATATATGCACATCATGAATTTTCTAATGGTAAATAAAATAATTGATCCATATTTATTCAATGTGATCGCTCTTCATTTATAATACATGTGCAACCATTACATACAATATACCAATATCAATCACAATAAGCACATTCTATATTCAATTTAACTGTCTAAACAATAATAAATGCAAATAGAAAATGCGAATGTTTATGATTTATAATAACATGTACCATTATAGTACTTTAAAACAGAAAACTTACAAAATAAATAATGAAGGAAAATATAATGAAGAAATGCAGTTATTTGTTTTTGTTATATACTCTTATTATTGTTTGTGTAATTCATTGAAATATTTATGGAGAATTTTGCGGAGAATTTTGCTTTTCACTCAAAGATGCTGAAGTTGCTCGAGTCATTAAAGTTGCCGCATCATTACTGACGTCCCCATTCAAACCTGCCTCCGAAGGCATCTTGCATGAGCACGGTGGCTTCAGTTTATCACTGCATTTCGTTTCCGATTTCAATTCACTCTTGCACGCTTCACAGATTTCTATCAGCGGTATGTTACATCTGTCATTTGTCACGCTGATAAACGGTTTAGGATTGATTTTTGTGATGCAAACAGTTTCGAGGAAAATCTTGCGGAAACTCTGTCCAAATAAACAATAAATAATAAAATTACAAGAACTGTTCAGCACCACTAAGACATCGCTTATCTTTGTGTAATAAAAATGGAACGATCCGCATTCTGGTGATCGTATCGCCCAGAATATCTGATTTATTAACGCGGGTGTTTGACAAATAATAAAGACACATACAATTGCGATAATACATATGGTTATGTGATCGTCTCTTGATCTATGTCCGGTCATTGTTTCTCGCTTTTTCTTGATTTGTCTGATGGTCTGGATCAGTTTTGCATTGAAATACGTGAGTGAAACCAATGGAATGATAAACATAACTGGATAATACAGTATATTGGAGTAGATTATTTGATATAGTCTGTTATCTCCTAAATGAATAGGCTTCAATTTGTGATCATTTACATTTGTATTCGATACATTAACTCGTTCTTCCTCTGATGCGTTTATAACGACATTCGTTTCCTTGGTGCCAATTTGCTGATGTTCGAAAAACCTTGGGATATTGTAGAAGACAGAAAACAACACCACGATCAAGATCTGTATTTTTGGATCGTGTAAACAGGCGTTCTTCTTGGAACCAAGCGGTCGACAAACAGATAGATATCGGGTTGCAGTAACCATAACCGTTAACCAAACAGCGCATGTATGGGTTATCATTGCAAGAGGCCAAACAAACTCCTTGCTGCGTCCCCAGTAAATGTATAACGTATCTAATGAGTCGAAATAGGAGTGAATTCCCGGAACGCAGTACAATAATAACGCACAAATTAGCAATAAACTGTCGGCTACG
>LQRL01047110.1:2176-17634 GCA_001703475.1 Hydroides elegans | reverse complement strand
CATTATATATTTTAATAACATTATTTGGATTTGAAAGCCATCACCTCTTGAAATTAATGCATTTAGTTTTGTCCCGCTGGAAACCACTATAAAGCCCTCTGGCGACGTGATTGGCTCATTTACAGGGGTGTGTAACTTATACTGCACACGTCATTGACGTCATCAATCAAGGCTCGCTATATAAAAGCACTGTGACACATAATCGATACTCGTCGTGTCCAGTACCTCACTTCGCTTTGAAGTCAATTATTGTAACTTTATGTTTTAATGAAATATGACATCTATAGTGTAACTCAATTATTTGATAAACATATAACAAAGTAGCTATGTATATTCTGCCTTTATATTGACCTTCAGCTAGATTATATCTAATATTGAACATTACATGGGATCTTATTCCATTAGTTAACGAAAAAAAAAAAGAAACATAATATTCAAATAAGGTAAAGAAAAAGATTGCAGATAATTGTGCTTTTTTTAGAAGCACACCTTCTATCTAGTTTCATATATAGAGTCTAAGACAATTATATCTGACAATAGATTCTATGTCATTTGATATTCACTAGTTGCACCACACAAGGATAATAGAAGTCTATGATAATGTCATTTTAATAATGATGAAATGATTAGGTATTCAAAACAAAATATTCCGAAGATAGACTCTATTTTAAATTACTCGTAATTAATTTTCAAAAGAAACATTCTTACCTGAGAATTTAATAAATATAAGGCGCATGAAGTCGCTGTTATTACTAAGAAAGAAAGGAATATCCTTCGGTATTTAGTCATATTGATTTTATTTATTTAGAATTAACAATAATAATTCCTCGAAAATACATGCAAAACTAATTTAATAGATAAAGTTTGTTTTTACACACAATGAGCAAGTATTTTGTATAACACATTCTATTGATTTAGCACCGTCTTCTGAATTCCGAATTACCGTCACTTGGGAAAATACTTGAAATATCTCATAACATATAGTCTAAATCTTACCGGTGCTTATAATTACACATGACAGGCATTCATAGAAGATTCATAGAAGTCCACAGAAAGTCAAAGAAATAGAAGAAGGGCACCCTACTACTTATTTAAAAAGTTGTAAAATCAATTTAAACAATATAACAAGTATAAACGACAACAAAACAATGGTGTATGAACGAAAATATATTGCAGAAAAGGTGTTCACTTTTTGCAAGCCAGCTGGGCTGTTTCTTATTTTCTTGCCAGCTCGGAACTGAAAAAGGATTTTTTTCGCGAAAATTTAAATGTTGAATTCAACAAAAATAACTACCATATCTTAATTGTGAGTAACAGTTCATAAGACAATTGTAAGCGAAGTTTATCAATCTATATATTATTATTACCACTACTAATTGCGACAATTAAGAAATTATCAAAAAAGTGTTCATCAAACTTCTCAATTCTCCAAGCTAGGAAGCATTTTCTTAAAATTTCCAAGCCAGCTGGAATTTGGTGAAGAAACGCGTTTTTTTAGGGAACAGCTCGTGAGGTGCTCTTCATAGAAGCCTAGCAGTTATAAACAAGAATTCTTTAAGAGGTCTTTAAGAGGTCTATCACCCAATAACATTGAGGTTACTTGTTGATCATATTTCTTTGGCAGCTGTTCAGCATTTATAATCAGCGACACCAAACGATCGTAGACTCTATTCAAAATATCAACATTTTCTAAGGAAATCACTAAACATCAACGATTTCGCTTTTATCTTAAATCAATCTATAAATTCTATCGAAAAATGCCCTATGATTTCAAGGTTTTACTAGACTAGATGACCTAAATACGAAATTCCACGAAACCTAAAGGCGCGTTCACGCAAACAAACAAAAAATGCGTGAGAGGATTAATTGCTGTGGTTTTTATACAAGTGCGGGTTTCGAGAATATCGGTTTTCGGGCTTTTATGAGCTTTTTTTGTTTGCGAGAACGCGGCCAAGACTAAAAAACACTCAATTTAAGACGTGGAGTAGAGTCTATATCCTTTATATAACGTTATAGAATCTAAGTGTTTATGCTATTCGGATGTTTCTTAATATGATCTTTGCAAAATAAACCTTTAATATTTTGAACGAGATGAATTGCAATAACCCTGCGTCACACTTTTCGATCATCCTCTGATGATTAGTTAAATGTATTTAACTGGATACGGGATACTCTGTATACTGAAAATAGACGCATTGATATAGAAATACTCCTATCCCCTATTTTTTTCCGACTATTAATGATTGAAAAAAAAATAAAACTTTTGGTCAGATTGTGAGTGAAATAAAAGATATATTTATGATAGATTCTATTTACACTTTGAAATTCGAACGAAATTATCAAAAAAAAACTTGTTAACTCTAGTGGATTTTATTCAATGGCCTAAATATTTGGCAAGTTGGCCAACGAAATTTGCCTAGTTGACAAGGACCCATATTCTTCGCTCTTCTTAACCTTACCCTTATAACCAATATAAAAGGATAAGAAAAAGTATGATGTCAATGTTGAATCGAAGAATATGGGTCCAGTTACATTTTTGGACGACGTGATGCAATTATTATCATTCATTGGCACATTTTTCAGGAAAAAAAGTTCATTTAAATGATACCAGTAGACGTCAACACCAATCAAATAAAATCTCACTAAAATGTGTTCACAATTAGGAAGTTCAATATTCATTTTTATTGTGTTCTGCCTTACACAGACTGGTGCAACCTCCGCGATTTTTTATTGGACTTTGCCTTTAAACCCGCAAACGAAGAGCAGTTAGTCTATGTTTAGTTTGTTTTGCCTTAATCTGCGAAATAGAAATTGAAATGGAAACAAATAGAAATAATTTAGATTGGAATATAAGCAGACATTTTTGTTTCAGAAATTGAAGCAAAATAAGAAATATCGTATGAGCAGTTTTTAAATAAATAATTTCGGCGAGTTGACTAGCACCCTATGGGGGTAATGAATATAAAGATAAGACCATGACTCATATTCACCGTTCAACTTAACCTTTACCAATATTATATTCATTTAAATGTTGGAAAATTGTAAGTTTAAGTTTAAGGAAAAAACGTAGAATATGGGCCCTAAAATACTTTCTTTTTATAATTTTGCCTTGGCTGATGACTCAACACATTTTAAACTAAATTTAGAGGAAACAAAAAGTTCACAGAAGGGATGTTCTATGAAAACCTAACCTAACAATAAAATGTGAAAATATATATGATTATACAGGTTTTGTAGTGAAGAATGATTTATAAGTCGACATTTCTTGCATTTTATTAAGGCCTGTTTGCAAAAAGGGTGCATCGAACAAGCATTTTCACTGATAATTAAGGGCGGGGTTCCATTAGATCTATATATGGGAAACAGGCTGTAAATATTTTATTTAACTCATACCAAAATGCGGTGGCGTAGTTGGTATAGGCATTAACGGTGTGTCCACACGGAAACTTTCATAGCCAAAATCATTTAAAAGGGTGGGCGGAAACAAAAAAAACTATACCTTTTGAAAAGGTCGCTATTGAGATCGTTCGCGAGATCTACGAAAGGCGTAGTAAATACGCTCGATGTGGACGTGGTTTAGCAAACCAATCGATCAATAAGTGAATACACTTTTGATAGCTGAGAACCTTGTAATATAGAGTTACACGTTATGAATTACTGCTTTACGATTCTTTTACTATCATTTTAGCGGCGCAAACGCTATTAGAATGAGTAGAACTCGTTTGATATGTGTATCAATGCCTACGTTTTGCGCGCATCATTGCTACGAGGCTAGGACGGAGAAATCGGCAATCAGATTATCTTAGACATGCGCGAAAAACTGTTTTTGATTGATGGAAATAGTAGAATACCGATATACCAAATATACACTTGACGTGGTTTTTTTTATCCGTAACATGCTTCGAAGTAACAAAAAAGAAACAATGTGCAATTTCCAAAACTGCGATAAAACAATAAGTAGAGCATTTAGAAACCAGGGAAGGCGGCATTTGACCTATTCAAACTGTTATTTTTGATTGTCCCATAGCTCGCACTTTCGGTGCCCCCCTGGGTCTGGCCATACGCGAAAAGACGTTCATTAACTCTAGCGACCGGCTCAATATAGTCCGTATATACCAATTACCAGCACAAATTCTGACCAGATATAAGAACACATATGAAAATGAATCTTAGAGGGTTTGTTACTCGCTATTTCGTTCATTCATTTTCAAAAGTCCTCGAATTAATCGTCAACAGCAAATGCAGATTCCAAAGAACTAAAGAACCCACATTAGGTGCTGTTTAATTTGGTATATAATAGATAAAAATAGAATAAACTACTTTTTAAAGTTACAGGGATTCGAACATCCGGGTATTTTTTTATGTCAAGTATAGAAAATGAGCGACATATTAATATCTCCAGAGAAAAGCAGTGAAAATCGCTAGAGGCGATAGCAATCGCTTCTTTAATAGCTTTCTTTAATGTTACAGCTCCATTAAACAAATATTTTTGCGTTTCATTTTTTGCGTTTGAATTGGTTCGAATAGTGCGAAAGGAGTGGTGAAAAATGACGACCCTCCATCTTAAAGGACAAACAAACCTTCATCATTTTAGTCGATGAGGATGTATCCGTCAAAAGCATTCGATTGAGACATCATATGTAGTGTTATGATCCCCAATAAAACAGTTTCATTGAAGCCTTAAGCATTCAATTTCGATTGATGAGCATCGAAAAACAATTCATATTCCTTCATTCTGAATGTCTTATGTTCTTAAGCTACCAAGGTGATGCTGCATATCGATGTCAAAATGCATCGATATTTCTCAAATAACTAGGGCTATAAGTGTTCAAGTTCCCCATAATTAATCACCCGACTTGTTTTCTTTTACTAGTGGCAATGAGAGAAACATAAAATATAATTAATTGCTATATTATTTTTCTTTAAAATATTGATAAAATGCATAAATGTCAAAATTGGTGATGTAGAGATATACATGAACTAATGCATGATAATGATAGCTTCCTTAATGGTATGAGTTGATATAAGACACTATTTCATTCATCTTTAAGTAACGCTACGCTAATTAATACGGCATCTTCGCCAATCAAAATTTACGTTAACCAACTAATATGAAAATGTACAATGTACTCTTGGACAAATATTCGGATATTTCTTATCGCAACTACTCTAAATATAAATAGCGGCTTACCTATAAATACTCAGGGCGAAGTTACTTACACTTTTACCGACGATGACGCGAAGGTACGTGAAAGAATATGCGGAGTCGGATCCAGAATAAGGATAAAGAATATTATATTAGCTGGCTGGGACGATAATGTAGTTTGTTGGTATAATATATAAAGGCGGTTGAGCGATCCGCCTTTCAACACGGTTGTGGTTATATATACTGCGCGCCAAAAGAATATAAAATATAACTTTTGAAAAGCTCTTTCTCGTACATAAGATGCTATTTGTATAACCATTGTGTTGAAATGTTATTGTACAAGTAGCTAGATTTAAACTACTTAAAATATATTTTCAGAAATATTTGGAGCAATATAAATATCTTGTGGCCGAAAATGCTCGGATTGGGAATAGGAACCCCGAATCAGATGGAATTGTCCCAAAGCGACGCTATGACGACGCAATTCGAGCATTTCAGATGCGATGGGGTTTGAAAATGTCTGGTAAGGATTAAAAAAAACATATGTTTATCAATCGTTTTGGCTTGTGTTCGGTCAAATGAAATCATGTTAACTAATGAAGTGCAATTCGTATTTGAATTTTCCTAAAAGAAAACACATAATAAAAATGTTTATATAAATATAAACAAATCATTAATTTTGTTTTAATGGCATACTCACAATCAAAATAAAATATCCCTTTTATTGTCACGTGAGCAGGCGTCCTTGACGACTCGACTAAACAGCTCATGGAGAAAAGGAGATGCGGTCGGGCGGATGTTGATTTGGGAGAAGAGGATGATGACTCAGCATTTCCTGTCTCCTACAGGCAATTTTTATTTCCTAGATAGTTAAAGTTATGATATTAGTTAGGTTATATGCTACTCGTCTATTCAATAGAACATAGTCGATAATAGTTAATTCAAATAAAGTATTTATTTATAAATTATTAAAAGGAATCTGACGTATACGCTAAATCGGAAATGTCCCTCTAGCAACATCCATGCGGAAAATAATGGATGACATTTGATATATATTAATGCTTTTTACTGTCTGCAATGGTATATCGTTACAGGCAAATACACCCAACCGAGGAGCCAGACCTAAAGACTAATTCGCCATCCGATTCGCACGATTTAAACAAAGACGAATCAATGAAGCAAGATGACGCGAACAGAGGAACGTCTACACCTCCTCCTGGTATTGAATACCAAAAAGACAGTAGCTTAGCAGTGTTGGATATAGGGATACCACCTAATTCTAGCGATGGGAATATCCATAACACCACTACATTTCATGGGATTATCCATAACAACACTACATTTCAAACGTATATACATAAACATGATGAAAACCCAGGAAACGTGTCATACGTGTTAAATAACCGAAACGACAACTCCGAGCGTAAGAAACGTTACACACACGAAGGCAGTAAATGGAGTAAATCCGTCCTCAATTACAGAATAAACAATTATATGACTCCTGGATCCATGACTCAAACCGATGTCAAAGAAGCCCTCCACATGGCGTGGAAGGTTTGGGCCGATGTGATTCCGATTCGCTTTCGGGCTGTTCCGCCTGATGACTATGCGGATATTGAAATCGAATTCCACAGTTATTTTCATTATGATAATTACCCGTTCGATGGACGCGGGAAGACGCTTGCGCATGCGTTCTATCCGAGATGGGGCGGAGACGTGCATTTTGATAATGATGAGGATTGGTCAACCGACACCAAATCAGGTGTTTAATTGATAACGTTTAGGTTTCATGTTTGAATGTTTCACTGTTCATGTAAATAATACAATCTTAAATGGTTGATCGACTGTTTTTTATCATACTAGGAAAAAGAGAGATTACTGTCACAATTAAGTAAAATAAATAAAGATTTTCAACAAATTAAAAAAAAAATAAGCTAGCATAAAGAGTGATCGAGCAATATCGATTGATTCTTCTGAATTCCATGTCTCTCACCAAGGCGTGAACCTGATGCAAGTGGCAGCACACGAATTCGGCCACAGCCTGGGCCTGGCGCACTCGGGCGAGCGGAGGGCGCTCATGTCGCCGTTCTTCGAGAGCTTCGCTGACGACTTTAAGCTCTATCCCGATGACATAGAAGGAGTACAGGTAAGCGGCGGCGCTGAGAGCTTGATGTATAAGGAAGATACCCTATAAAACAGTAACATTTAAATAAATGCTTGCTAGGTTAAAACATATTATCATAATGGGACGGAAGTGCGGTACATTTAGAAGATCCATGATATAAGCAGTAATGTTTAACTTAATGCTTGCTGGCTAAAACAGATTCCTGAAAATAAGGCGTTTATGATAATAATTACAACGATTGTGATTTACTCGGATCTACCATTAAAGAGAACACAGATTGAAGACTGCTGCGTTGCATCATAAGATTATCGACACAATATTAAATCGCGTAACAGAAAAGGAATGCACTCGTTCATGTTTTCAATTTTGCGAAAACCGTAATATTCCTTTGATTTTTGCGCTTTGCTATGTTGGTACAGGTTCTATACGGAACTCCTAATGACGATCACGTGACAGAAAATACGGAAAGTTTTGACCAATCAACTACAACAACATCGCAAGAACCGGATCCAATTTCCGAATTATGCCGAAGTGGCACTTTCGACGCAATCACACAATATGAGTTCGAAGACGGTATCATATCTACCATTATATTTAAGGAAGAAAACTATTTCATATTGACCTCAACTGATATCCTTGATGGATTTTCTCGAAAAATCAAGGATAAATGGCCTGATTTACCAGAGAGTATTGATGCAGCACTTTATTGGAAAGAGAAGACGACTGAGAGCATTGCATGGGATTGCGTAACCAGGTCGTTTAAAATTGAACTAAGAACACAGCCAGCTTGCACCTTCTTCTTTAAAGGGTCACTTTATTGGAAATATGAAAATCATCGGTTGATGCCATCATATCCGAAGAATATCTCGGATGGTTGGCAAGGCATTCCGGACGATATTGACGCTGCTTTCGTGTGGAGCGGAAACGGGAAAACCTATTTTATCAAAAGTAAGTAGCTACGTTTCAGGAAGATGTCTTTCAACGTCATCAAGTTGTATATTAAGTTTGATTTTTGAAAGATATTTCTTATTCAATGCTGTGACATTTATCACATTTTATTCTTTTTAATGCATTTAAAATTTGATAACTCGAACTAAATGTTGATTTTTTTTCAGATGGCATGTACTATAGGTACACATCGGGATCAGGAGTCGACCCATTTTACCCTCGGGACCTGACTCTATGGAAAGGGGTCCCATGGGCCACCAATGCAGCTTTGCAATGGAGTGATGGTCATACTTATTTCTTTTCCGGTCAACAGTATTATCGATTCGACGATGATAAATTCAGGGTAAGTTTATGTATCGTTACCAACGTACCATTTAAAACGTTTTTTTTTCTATAAAATAATCATATGCCCTAGGGTTAAACATTAAAGGCATTTGTGTAAGATCTTTAAACCACGACACGCAAAATATTGTTTTCTCTCGAAAAAATGCATCACAGTATATACATATATGAAGTTTAATGACCCTGGAGGGTAAATCAACTTTAAACATATGTATACATTCATGAATAGTTATACATATATTTGAAAGAAAAGTAATCATTTCTTTTTATTACAGGTTGCAAGCGGTTACCCGAAACGAAATGCAAAGCTATGGCCGGGATGCAACCATCAGCTCGCTGGTGCACTTGTCCAGTCGTCGACGGGCACGACGATTTGGTGTTCTCATGCAGCAATGTTTATTCTGTTAACAATTTATCAGTTATTTATCTAATTATATAAATTGAATAGCCCCTATAACTTTATTTGTATCTGCGTGTATCTGGTCTGTAAATATATTGTACATGTTTATTATTATATCAATAAAATTGATCATTATATCATATCAAGTTTTCTTGAATATAGTACCAATATATAGTAAATATATAGAAAGTTGATTAAATCTTTGCTAAAATTGTTAGCTTATATAATTACGATTATTCATATAAAGGAAAATCATGTTCCAATGCTATTGATTTTTGTGTTTACTTCGTTAATGCATGTTGCAGTTGTTAGGAGGGATCGGTGCACAACTTGTTGATAAGTCGATAAAGCATATAAATTTGTATAGGTCCCTCGATTGCCGCAATATCCATAATTAATCAATGTGTAAGATCAGAAAATTAATACATATATTTTTTTTTTCAAAATTGATTTCTATTAAAAGGAATGTTTTCAATAATTAAATGTTATAATTTCTAATTTCAAATCACCAACA
The DNA here is from genome assembly GCA_001703475.1 of Hydroides elegans. NCBI lineage: Eukaryota > Metazoa > Annelida > Polychaeta > Sabellida > Serpulidae > Hydroides > Hydroides elegans. The sequence continues at coordinate 8,159 of LQRL01047110.1, read as the reverse complement.
TGCAAATATGGACTATGGTGTTCAATCTTACACACACCCTTTGTTTCTTTGTGACAACCCGATACCTTTTCTTTACGTGAGACTGGATGGGGTTGCGCGTTTTTCATTGCCGATGACTAATGTTTACGTGCTTGGTACAGAATGCCGTCAAAAAACACGAAATATACAATCATGCTTATGAACATACTTGAACATGAAAATCGTTATATTTAGATAAATGAATATAAACGATTCGTCAAAATATTTGATTAAAACCATAAAACTCAAATACATTTTCCATATCAATATTTCAAAATTATCGCGATTTGATAAATTGACACATCTTTACATGAATATACAAAATCACGAATGCGTAATAAGTGTGTCACGATTTATGGCATTATCAAATTTGCCCCAATTCAATTGCCTTCACGACTGCTTCTACACTTGCATCTCAAATGCGTCTTTGTTACACGGCGCATAAAGAATTATTCAATAAAGAAATATCAGCCTCGAAATGTGTCACACGCTTTTGACACAGCTGCAACTAATGCAGTTATCAACATTGCATTCAAAATAGAAGCATGTTTCAATATAAATACAATATTTAATAATCAATTATGAATGTGTTCTAAACAACAAAAGAAAAAACGTTTTAGAATAAAGAAGAAATACAATACCAGAAAAAAAAAACAGTTGTAAAATCCCTTTCAACCTCTGTTCATGAGGGGTAAAACGGGGAAGCACTATATTATTTTGAATTTGACAAAATAAAGTCACGACAAAATGTATGACGTAAATGAAAGGTCAGGACAATTCATAATGAAAAGAACAGATTAAAACAATTTCATGGAAGCGCATGTATATTGGATAAATATTTAGGAATATTATAATTTCAAAATGGATATCGGAAATCCAGTTGCAGTGTTTATATTTATATTAGGCCTACTTTCAACTGGTTATACCCAAGGTAACTATCTATAATCATAAATGATAGCCTTATTTAAAAAAAAATAAGATTCAAAATTAAACTGGTTTAATTTTGAATAGACATCTAACATCTCGAGTGTAAACATTTAATTCAATAGTATGGAATCAATACAGGTATTGTTTTCAACGCAATGATTACATGTGGCGAAAATTATTTCAATTTCAAACAATGATCAACATCATAAGAAATAAACAAAACCCAATAAACATACAACTAAATACAATTTCCCCTTCTTCATCCCCGATAGAATGCATCGAGAAACTCGACATCTGCTTCATCATCGACAGCACCCTGAGCATCCGCGAGAACAACCCTTCGGACGCAAACACCGACAACTGGGCGCTTGTCAAGGATTTCGTCGCGAGCACCGTGCGTCAAATCGCCGTCGGCAGCGACCAGATCCGCGTCTCGGTGATCCATTACAGCGAAACAGTGTATGAGCCACAGGTGCTGACGCTACAGGCGGGCACGGATAAGGATTATGTTATAGAGCGGATTGAGAGTTTGAGGTTTCTCGGTGAGCGCGGTACGAATACGTCGGGTGCGCTCAGGTATGCGACGAATCATATTTTCAATGGCGCACAGGGTGATCGTAACTACATTCGGGATTTGGGCATTCTCCTGACCGATGGACTCTCGAATATCGACCAGGACAAAACGGCATCGGAAGCGGTGCGAGCCAAGAATCGTGGTATTGATTTATTCACAATCGGGATCACAAAATACGTGGATCAGGCGGAACTGCAAGAAATCGCATCCGATCCATTGGGTTTCTATTCGCTGCAGGTGGATACCTTTGGCCAGCTGAACAGCGTGGTCGATCAACTGCTTGGGCGAATTTGTACATCTCGACCGCCGCCACAACTGCGTATGTATAACAACTAAATTAAAACCACACTTCTATCTTTGAATGCGTTTTTTCGGAAGTCTATGTACTTAGACATTTTGTAAATGTTATGATCTACATATCTCCGTAATTAATGAGGAAATACGATTCAAAAATTTATAATAACAACGCCAAGCTTATTGGCTAGCTGACCTTTAGTGAAAGACACTTACATATGACAGCACTATTAATTAGCAACCACGTTTTGATTTTATTTCGCAAGTTATTTTAAGATTCCTTCATATAACTGACGATGTAGTTTTTGTTTTTTCAGCATGCCGCCGAAGTAAGATCGACCTTGGCATATTGATGGATGAATCAGGCAGCATCACCGATAATAACCCAGAAAACACACACGGACTATACAACTGGAATCTCATGCAGGAATTTGTTGCAAGAATCATCGAAAGCCTCAATGTTGGACCCGATTTCGCACGGATTTCAGTCACGAAATTCTCGAGCGTTTCCGTAACCGAGTTTGACCTGGATAAATATGACAACAAAGAGGACATGGTGGCAGCGGTGTTAAACTTTGAATATAAATCTGGATCCACAAATATATCCGGGGCGCTGAGAACCCTGCGTACAGAGGTTTTTGATCGAGCTATTGATAGATCGGGTGTACCAAAGATTGGAATCCTGATCACAGACGGAGAAGCGACGGTTGAAGAAGATACGGTCGAAGAAGAAGCGAGACTCCTTAAAGATGTAAGAATCAGAATCCCATTAATAACACAAGCGAAAATGAAATTGATTAAACGTCTAGTTTACCGTTAATCAGGCGCGGATTTAGGGAAGGGCGTCCGCCGCGGGCGTACCCATTCGCAATTATATATAACCCCCGAATCTCCATTGGCGCCCCTGTTCGGCTCTTAGATTTATACAGCTTGTGTCCTGGTTTTGTTCTATGTCCATGCCTACTTTTTATCGCCCTATTATATCTTTGAGGTAAATGTAGAAAACATAACTTCATACAAAGATTTTATAATAGCAATAGGGGTACATATTCTAGGCCTGTATTGTTGCAGATGGGCGTGACGATGTTCGGCCTGGGCATCACCAACCAAGTGGACTACAATGAGCTACAGGCCGTCGCCTCCAGTCCGCCCGAAGACCACATTTTCCAGACGGAGAGCATCCAAGATGTGAGCGAACTGACGAGCATCCTGGTGTGGGGAGTTTGTAATGAGGTGCCCGAGTGCACCGGCAATAATTGCAACAGTCCCGGGGCCAGCAGTGAGTCTTTGCGTTCAGAAGTGGTATTCGTAAAATATGGTCAAAATTGCGTGATACAAATAATAAAACTTAATTAAATTATTTGTGCCACGTTATGAAGAACAAAAAGATGTTAAAACACATTTTGCAAACTGTTTCATACTAAATATTTCCGAGGGATGCCCTTTACGTTATATCAATTACAATGTTCCTTTTCCATAGGATGTGTGAACCCGAGTGAGTTCAACTGGGTGCATTATAGCAACCATCTTCTACTGGGTCACAACCACGCCCGACTGCAATCTGTTGGTTCTGCTGATCAATGCAAATCCGTCTGTCTCAAAGATCCAAGTTGCAGGTAGGCTCTCCTTCAAATAGGACACTCAGGTTTTATTGAAAATGTATGGTATTCTGTTGATTGATTGAATATGATTGCATAGACTTCTATGTCTTCTAATGTACTTCATTTATTGGTTATAGAGTTAAACCCAATGTTAAAATCACAAACACTGCACCGCAAACCTCTCTATTGTTTTTATTTTTGTTATTGTTCTTCATAATATTTGCCGAATCGGCAAAGTACATGTTACTTTAGCTTTCAACATTCTACACCCTTAATCGAGATGAACCCTTTTATATTCATAATCTACATGTACTTGTTTTCAGGTCGATCGACTACATCGAGTTCGCCTCGGAGTGCTCCATTTCGTACGTGACGCGCACTCAGCAACCGATGGAGTTCGCGAGCAGCACTGACGCCGACTACTATGAGTGGGTCTGCGAGGACGGAGGTGAGTGATTTTTAGGGAATATTGCAAATGGATTCAATTGATATGAAGTATAGGAAAACAAAGAAGTACTCTTATTCAATATTTGAATATTTAAAGAAATAGAGAATATGCGTATTGAAATCATGATTGAGACGTCATTCAATCGATTTCCTTTGATCTTCTCGGGAATTATCACCCACGAAACGCCTTACGTCGGGGTGTTTATTCCCCCAAATTCATAAACCCTCATGCATTAACTTATTCTTACATGGAAAAAAGTTTTTATATATTGCATTAGACTCTACACAGATCTTTACTATAATAATTTCGACAGCGTACTTGCCATTCTACGTGACGGACTATAACCCTGATGAAGAACCAAGCGGAGGCTACAGACCCGCGGGAGGAAACATCAACGACGGAGGTAAGGTGACTTTTACTAATTATTCGGCAGTAGTGCACGATGTTGTAAACCCAACCCCCCCCCCCGGCAAAAATGTTATTTAGTATTTTTAGTACCACAAATTGTGTATCGCAAATCGAGAGGAAAGGTTCAAGTTAAAATGAATGAGTTCCTAAACGTATCGTAAATGATGTTCGTTAAATGCTAGGTGAAACAAACAAAAAAAAAAACGTTATTCAATAAAATATACAGTAAGCATTTATTATCTGGTTTCAGTTGGCAGCGCGGCGTCATTTTCAACCTTCTCATGGGTTGTCACCATGACAACTCTGATGGCCGCGTCACTTTTTATCAAGAATTAATATTGCAAAACCACCAAACGCTTTAATATATTGAATTCAAGTGGAGTTTTAAGAGGAATCCTACTGATTGTTTTAATCAGTTTACATAAAATAAACTATATCCTGAACTCATTATACATGTAAAGTTATATATGATTGCGGATCGAACTAAGAATGAAGAAGCGAAATTACGTTTACTGTTTTGGCATAATTTATGAATAATTCTAACATACTTCCGAAATTATCTAATGTTACGTAACGTAATATCGAATGGAATGTAAATGGTTATTGAGCACACTGTGATATTATCGAGTGGTTATTTCACATTATTAAAATATTCTAGATATACAATTCTTGTAATTTAAGTAGAAAAAAGCTAATGTAGTTTCATTATTGGATGAATCATATAAAATATATGAATACAATGAAATAAAAGATTTCGTGTAGTAATAGATTTAGTCTCGAATCAATATTAGGCGTACGTTTCATAACACTTATTTTCTCGGCACGTTTTGCATGAATGAAATATTTCTTTTATGTTTTATTGTTAAGAATATACATGTAGTTCTATATTTGTGTTTGATCAAATAAAAGCAACTATCCCATATATAATTAAAGTTTATTTAAAGAATTCAAAAACATTTATGTATAATAAAATGTAAAATGAAGAGTTTTTTCACAAAAAATATCTTTACATTTATATTACAACTGACTAACTATTCCGCTAAGATTGAATGCATATTATAACTGGCATATTATTCGAAACAATACGAAAATTTACAAGAATATGATAAAAATTGGTGCTTACATGTGCCCTTTCACTATATTATCACAAAGTCCCTTGAAAAATAACGAATATTTCCATTTAAAATTTATCTTAGCATTATACAAATCTTAAAATATCACACTAACAATATTATTCAGTAGACTGAACCACAAATTCACAAGAATCAACTTACATTTACTATATACATAGATAAAAATAAGATGATATAAAATTTTAATTCAGGTTATATTCGTAAACATAAATATACAACAAATTGAATGGAAGTTCCTCACATTATGTTATTATAAGATACCCTATTTAGAGGATTAATGTTTTGATAAGTTATCGAAAGCAAATTTATGTTTTGCATTGCCACAATCCAATTTCATTTTAAGTTTGATTTATGTTTATCTAATTAAATCCATGCACACAACTTTTGTTTAAGTGCTCCGCGCACAATTTTAATTCTTCACAAACAATTAACAACTGCCATGTAGCTATAAATAGCAAAATTATTTTTGTGGACCACATTTTGGTCTTTGGTCCAACGTACCTATAACAGACTAATTATAAACACAAGACTGTCCAAGGACAGTGTGCCACACCTTGCATAGCTTTAGTTAACCCTTATA
>LQRL01047104.1:16376-40076 GCA_001703475.1 Hydroides elegans | reverse complement strand
GAAAATAGACCAACAAAAAACATGACAAGCATGATGACATTTATCATGTGAGGAGAACAAAGAGCTTGGTTATAAGGACCTGTGCTTATAACCACGGTACATTGAGTATAAAATGGCTCTTTGATGGGAGCGCCCTAGCACTTGTATTTCATTCGCTGCTCATAGCCAGGCATTTTAATTCATTCAAGAAAAACGTAAGTTTTTTTTCTTCATATATTGTGGGAACATCAACTTAAAAATAGTATTTTTTTGTCAAAGCCGAATTCAAAGCCGATACATCGTTCTCTGGATGTCTTTTTGTATCTATTACGCGTCAAAATTATTTACCAGATGCTGTGTTTAATAGCAATAAATTGGCATAAGGCATAATTTGCAAATATGCATGCACATGCATTTCTCTTTTCAGTTTTGCAATGGCTGTGGCGCGGATGAGAAGCAACATTCAGATCCCTAGGCCTAGGCTAATCGAAGATCGATATGGATTGGACGCGTTGCTGCAACAAGTAAAAAAAGAACTGAAAGCGTTCGCCGCTGAGCTGGGCAGAGATGCGGCCAGCATCCTAGCTTTTATCAATGGAATCGTGGCCCAGGCCGATCAATGCTTAAGGGCTCTGCGGTCTCGCCATGATATACATGAAGATCAAGAAACAGAACAATTATTCTCGCGCTTAATATCCGATCAACTGAGGCTTCTCGTGGAATCCAGAGAGTTCTGCACGGTTTATCCCCGCTGGAAAGAAACACGAAAAACAACTATCGCTCGACTGAAAGACATTGCGAACGACCTTGACCAGCTTCAAAGCGATGTCAATATATCTAAAATGTCGGGAAACATCGGTGGATTGGCCTCGGGTGGTCTGGGCATAGCGGGAATCGTTCTGGCACCGGTAAGTGGGGGTGCATCGCTTGGACTAACAGTTGCTAGCATAACCCTCGGTTCAGCCTCTGCGGTTACTGGTATCGGGGCCCAAATCGGTTTGAACGTGTCCGAACGCAAAAAGCTGGATAGGGCTAAAGAAGCGATAGAGGAAGACAGCGAACATACGCGCCGCATATTCCGAGCTCTTGAAAACGCAAACGAACTGATTCAGAATTCAGAGCAGATCTGCAACCAGCTTCACATTCGAATCAACAAAATGAAAAGCGACATCCCAGGCTGGAAGTTCTTGCCGATTAGTATGAGTACCGTGGCTTTAACAACCCTTAAGAGCACCAAGCTATTCGGTCGTCTCGCTGCCCGGCTCGACGACGGCTTAACCACCGGTGTGGGCTCAGCCACCGCTAAAGCCACAAGCAAAGCCGGGTATGTCTTAATCGGAATCGGAATGGCAGTGGACTTCGTCGATCTCATATACACTGTCCGCGATATGAGCACGGGGTCGAAATCGGAACTGGCGGAAAAGCTGCGACATGATATCATTAGTGTGCTTAAGGCCGAACAGAAATCGATGAAAGACGTGCAACATGGAATGACACAGGAACAAGAAATCCTGTCACGATTTGGAAGCGTTTAAAGGGACATGGCAACCCGGAAGATAGATTAAACTTTACTAGACGGACTGTTAATATGTTTGAGCCAAAATGAAGGGATCGTAGCTGTATGTTTTCCAAACATTCCTTTTTGCGTAAATTTGGTCGGTATTATATATATGCATTAGTACGTGTCACCTCAATTTTCTGGATTAAATATTACATTTAGTTAATGTTGCTAGTTATGTGCTAGGTCTCTGGCTCTACTGCGGTATAAATAGATGTTCATACAGTCAAAACAACTCCTAGCCAGACATCTGAAACGGCTAAGCGATGCAACCAACACGCGTAAACGAAACTTTCCAAACGGCTTAACGCCTAAACGGCTAAACGCCTTTACGGCTAAACGCCTAAACGGCTAAAAGATAAGCATAGCTGGTGTGGGGGTATAAAAGGAAAAGGATTATGTTATTTATTCGAAATGCCTTATCAAATAAATCTATATTCATTGTTCCGTGAAATATATTGCAAATCACAGCAATAATATTAAAAATGTAGCAAAACCATGCGCGCACAACATGTGTGACCGATCAAAGAATGTGTAATATTATTCATTAGCTCTTAAAGTGGTGACAAGAATGAGTGCGAAGTATTTATTTCAATATAATGTATTGGCCCGAGTTCTAATTCCATATTTTAAATGAGGAGTGAAATCAAGTATCGACTTATTTTGGACAGCGAGATACAATTAATCACCACATTGTTATATCAAAAGTGGAATGCAGCTATGCATCGCAAATCTCATTTTATAAATAAAAAATGCATATCAAATTATGAGACACCCAGCAATTGAACTAGAACATGTGCGCATAATGATATTCATATGATATTTTATCTGTCGACACACAACAAAGAACCACATGCCTAAACGGCTAAACGCCTAAACGGGTAAATGCCTAAACGGCTAAATAGCTGAACGCCTAAACGGTTAAATACCAAAACGGCTAAACGCGTAAACGAGAAACGCGTAAACCTGAAAACGCAAACGAGTAAACGAAACTTTTGAAACGAAAGAAATTGCTATCGATATTCAATAGGAGTTGGTTTGACTGTATTTTGATACGACAATAAACGATTAACGAAACTATCATTAAAATCAACTTAATTCAAATTTATATAGTGTTATATATGGGTTTCAATATATTTACTATTACATATGCGCGCACATGTCCAGTCATCTACGATTTGAGAAACCATTATGATATATATCATTAAGGTATATATGTATAGACAAATTGACGTTCATTAAAAACCCATAATCTATATATTCGTTCTTCTTCATCAACCCTAAAGATAAAAGTTCAACATACTTTTACCCTTCTGATTATTTCAATAAATAGATGCGTAAACCTTTCTTTCAATATATATATTCATATACTTGTACATTGTCTCTAAATATAGCATATTATTATGTATTTTCCACTTTACTCAAATGCTACTCTTGCATTGAACTCGTTTGAAAACACTATAATCTCTATATAGCATGGTGTCAAACATAGCTAATAACCAATAACATGTATAACGTGTGACGTTTGGCAAAGAAAATATGTAAAAACATATATTGCGTCATTATCCTGTTTGGGCTTATCCCTCAAATCCAAGTATTCCACATACAACGCACACACTATTTTTTTTAAACTAAAGCTTTTCCCATTTTATAAAGACTCATGAGTAATTCTGCCTGGTTTACTAAATGTAAAACACATTCCACAGATCATATGTAGCGGTATATGCAATAATATATAAGGAAACGAGCGACTCACCCAAAACAAAAACAGCACACCGGATACATTAATATTAACACGTCAAAACATTTCAGCGAATATGACAGTCCGAAATGAATAAATGTTACACTTGAAAGTCCTGGTTGAATCTCAGAAAACATATCACTTTAGAATATAATTTAGAAAAAAAAACATCCTTTTATCCTTCATGGATCTCACACCCCCTGTTGAATCCTTGACTTCAGAGCCTATGCTGTCCTATATTCAAGGTTGATCAGTTGGGTGACAGGTCGGCGAACGATCGTCCCTTTACTTTGCAGTGGCACGTACAAGACCGTCCCGGCTTTTCTCGGATTCGGTGACTACTCCGTGTTGCCATTACCTCTGGGATGGTGACATCACGCATCAGAACCACATCTCCCTCCGTAAGGCTGTCTCTGACTTGTCGCCAACATGGACGCCATTGCAGAGTTTGGATGTACTTGCGCAGCCATCGCCTTCAGAAAACATCAGCCAAGTATTGTGCTAATCTCCACCATCTCCTTGCGTCATTGTGAGTGCACTTGCTCATCTAGTGTTTTGCTTGAAATCAACACATAACTCAACATAAAATCTTTTTTTAAATATTTTGCTAGTTACTAGGTTTTTGCAGAACACTGTAGCCATGCGCAGGCAGATGTTATCTTGCAGCATAAGTAAATTTGCTGGTTTGAGCACCTCGGGATTGGTAGGATCATTGCCGATCAATACCATGTGGCTTCATGCCACCACTGGTAATATATGAATCAAAATCTTCGCGCAGCTCGCGTTCTGCGCCGACGAAGTTGGTTCCATTGTCGCTAATTATTATACTCGGTTTACCCCGACGACTCTTGAACCTCTGGAAGGCTGATATGAAAATAGCAGCCGTTATTCTATGTGCAATATGACATGTACTGAACGAGTAGCAGAGCAGATAATTATACATTCCCATATCTTCACTGTCGACCTCCTGTACCTGTGCCTCACACTTATTAGACAAAAGTAGTCGACGCCGACATTGGTGAACGGCAGCAAATTTGATGGCGATTGCTCCTTCACGAGAGGTGCCATATGATGCTGTTCAGGGCCTTTGAAGAGTCGTCGATACATCACGCGATTCTTCAGCAGTCTTTTTACGGCCACTCTGCCTAGTTACACTCATTTGCGCTCTCGCACCGGGTAACACATGATTGACTCCCCTGTGACGCTGCTCACCAAGCATAGCTTGGCTGATCAGCTTAGTGAGATAATGTTTCTCTGGCAAGATTTGCCGGTGCTTGGTACCCTCAGGGAGTTCGCTATCCTGCAACCGTCCTCCAACAACACGCAATCCATCTTCAAACCGAGGTGTCAAAGGCCTCAGACAACTGCTGCTCTTCTTTAGCGTCTATCTGGAACTTAGAATGTCGTTTTTCCTCGCGGAAAATGTACCCTGCACAAATTTTACAAGCGCATCCTCGGTACCTACTAACTCGCCGGCTGGCAAAGGCTCAGATGACGATGTTGTGCATCTCTTACCCACGAAGCCACATATCTAACCAGCTCTCGAAAGTGGCAGTAACGTGAGATGACTTGATCCAATGCGTCGACTTCAGCTGGCGTAGCCATGGCGATTCTTTCTTGTTTCACTTCTTGATCATCGGCATTAATTTCAGCTGCTGGTGTCACGGACGACCCTCGCGACTCAGGTTGGTTCAGGAATTCTGGACCCCCCTGCCAGATATTCATTGACGCGTAATCGTCTGGCTTGAATCTTCTTGATGCAAGACCTACAGGGTTGATCTTGCCCTCCACATGTCGCCACTGCTCAGGCTTGGTATGTTGAAGGATATTGCTAATCTATTACCAACGAATGTCTTGAATTGCCTCTTCTTGTTGTTCAGGTAACCAAGGACAGTCACAGAGACGGTCCACACTGTCAGTCCTGATATCGGCATCTCAAGTTTTTCTGAACACTGGGTTGCTAACATTGCGCCTACAATTGCAGCTGTGAGTTCCATGCTGGGAAGCATCGGGATCTTCAGTGACGCAAACCGTGATTTACCCAACACCAGTTGGCATATCTTTTACCATAGTTTTGTCTGCGATGCGAAGATACATTAATTTTTAACAATCATTGAAGAAACATGAATATTAATCTTGTATTCTCGTTGCTTTTGGGTTGTGTCCCCTTGTGACCACCACAGGAAACGCAAGGTATCTCTGTCGCTTGGTTTCTCTCGTATTTGATGAAACATCTGCTTAATGAATGTAGCTAACGCTATATTCTCCTGTAGGAAACGCCTCAATACACATACAAGATCATTAACAAGATCTGGACCTTGGAGGAGCGCATCATTTCGAGATAAACCATTACTCTTTGATGCAGCATCGAACACGACCCTGTCCTTCCCTGGCTTATGAATGTACGTCACAGCATAATGGGGGAGGTACTATGTTCCTCCCATGACCCCCGCACTGATCGCAATCTCTGCATGACCCCGCATGATGTAGTCTGGATTCTTCTCTAGACGTCGTCGTAGACTGCTCCAACGGTGTTCGGCTTGAAAACGACAATGGCTGTTTGTCACCCTCCCCGGCAGGCCTAATTCGTAGCGTCCATCATTGACGATTATGCTCTCCTACATGGATTTTAAGGCCTTGGAGTCTTCTAAAGAGGAATTTGTGGAGGTCGGTTTCTCCGTAAAATTGGCATCGTACATGCGATGAAGCTTCAAGCTTGTCGCTCGATCTAGACTTGATCTACATCCAACGACTGCAGATCCTGCATTAGACCTGACCCGTTTCTTTTGTCCAAACACAAACACCACCCAGCCCATCGATGTTCGTACTGCATACGGATCCTTCTGCTGTCTGCTTATGGTCTCAAGTGAGATTTGGATGTCAGGTATATCACAACCACTTGCTTTCTTCGGCATCTTCTCTGGCCAATCTTACAATTCGCCCGCAGTTGCTATATCATCAGATGATACCGGAAGATTGATGACTGTACAGGTCCTTTTCGATTGAAGTGCTTGGTCACCGATTAACGGATACACTCTCAAGTAGACTTGATGTCCTTGATAGTCAACGCTTCTATCATTGACACTGTTCACGGTAACGTGAATCTCTTCTCCTTTTCTCGAGACTATTGATCAGGGTATCAGTACAAAGCGTCTTCTGCGATCCGTTGTCAAGTAAAGCGGACGTCTTTACCCGCTTCCCACTTACTTCCAGTGCCACTGGAATCACACAAAGATAGCACCGCTTTGAACTCTTGGTGGCAGATACTGTAACCTTATTAGACCACCGATGCAACATTGCATGGTGTTTCAAATTACAGTCGGGCGCTTGACATCCCTTCGGATTCATCCTTTGCCACATGATTTGGTCTGAAGCAGTTAAGACAACCTTGTATCTTACTAAGTACATTTAACCGCTCGTCCATTGTCATCTTAAATGTCGAACATATCTAATGCAGGACGACTTCTCAAAAGCAAGACACTTCTTCAATGATTCGCGAGGCTTTTCATCCGACGTTGGCGCCGCTGTAGCCATAAATGCAGTTGCGTGATTACGAAGATGTTTCGATGATCGCGATTAACTTCCAAATCCCCCCTCACTTTTGCCGAACGCAAGACCATAGTAACTTCGCCATCGACAAGATCTACAAATGTATACTTCTTTCACTTTTTTTATAGACACTGCGCCTTCCGGATCCAGATACCCTTTGCCGCTCCAGGCAGTCGTGCAGCAATATGCAGAAGAGTCTCCTTGTTGTCATGTTATTCATGACAGTCAAGCAGTCGAGCTGCTGTTTTACTATAATCCCGAAAAAAATCTAAACCCATTTGTATCCAGGATTCAGGGTGAAAGCTGAATAGTGACGTCAACAATCTTGATATATTTTATCCTATTTATTAGGTGTTTGAAATTGAAATTGAAATTGTTTTGTCAATTTCGTTAATGGTTCCTGATAAAATAAGTTTTTTTACATATAAATGGTAGAAGGATTTACCGTATAGCGTAAACAGGGATATATATACACGCGATCTTCAAAATACAACATGTGTTTTCGGCTTCAACCCCCCCCCCTCAAATGTCTCCTTATATACGAGTCTACAGTATTATAGCTATTTGATATTATAAAACACAATAGAATGTACACCGTCGTTTGAATGTTTGAAAAATATTACTCTGGTCTATTTACTTGGAATTGTCAGCAATGATGTGTGATTCGAAAAACAAACAGAAATCAATACCCAAAATATCTCTTAACTAAGAATGTTCAACCTTCAAGCCATCAACGTCCATGCCAGGTATTTTTTGTTTGAAAGTATAAAAAAATATTACTAATTGTCTTCAATGATGTGTTATTTGAAAAAAGGTGGTTTTGTGATATGGTCAGCATGAGTATCTGGCATGTAATGTGAACTTTATGTTATATATCTTCGAATATAAGATAGAACATCTTGCAGCACCTTGTGCTTAGTGAGCCATATTGATACATATATGAATGTGTTTTTGATGCTTCTTCTTGACTCTTCTTGATAACTTATTCAGTTTTCTAGTTTAAGCGGTTATTGTTCATAGCATTCACTTAATTTGGTATAGGACTCATACTTAACAAATTCTACCCATTGCGATGCATAACTATCTTATTCAACTTACTAATAGACCTTTTATGCACTTGTTAAGGATTATATAATCAACAGGGCAAGCGATTGTGCCATGATTTATATGCTTCACACTGATAACAACAAACTTAGTCATTAAAATCAAACGAAAGAAGTGTTGTTTATTCACGAAGTTTGGTATACAATAGGTGAAAATGAAAACCAACGAAATTGACTTCATATCAAGAGCTTATGTTTTTTAGAAGAATGTTAATCAAATACTCAAAACATGTTTGGCCTTGAAATGCTGTTTTGATATTTAAGACTATTCACAGCTTGTCATAGTTTAATACATCTATTTGTCAAATCAACTTTTTTTCACTGTGCTGATCAGTTTAAAAATTACAACAACAACAATATAGACGCCAACATTTCAATTTCTAAGAAAGAGGACCTTATTCCTATTTTTGTTTGCAGTTTACACAGTATCATTCTTTTGAGAATGGGAAAAGATTTATGAGGCGTTACTGAATTAATCGATGATTATCTAATAGGGCAAATATTAACTCTCCATTGAAAGCATTTCCAATTGATTAAGTATGGCATTTGTAAATTGAATTCCGAGGGATTTCGAGGCGAAAGCCCTAAGGTATATCACTTATCTTTCTGTTTTCTTTTTCCGTTGAATATGTAATGGTGAATCGCCAAGTATTCTATAATGTTGACTATCTACACAAAACATAGCAAAACAGATTAGTCAAGACTTTTGGCACCTTCGAAGAATTATAGCGTGTGAAAGACTGTGTTTTCAATAACAAATCAGGACGCATTACACGTAAGCATTTTCTAACACAAAACGTATTTTAAAGAAGGAGAAAAAGGAGATTTGTAAAGCATTTGATACTTGCAAATGATTTTGCCGGAAAACCCAAGTAAAACCAGATTAAAATAATAAGCATGTGGATGATATCAAACTCTTGTAATAGTAAAATGCAAAAACAATGAGAAAAAAATTATATACTTAGGTATTGTTGTCAGCGTTAAAAAATGTTGTCTATCTTAATTATATCTTTAAGAATGTTAGTGTCCAGCAATGATGACCAATTGGATTGTGACCAATTGAATGTGCGAAATGTGCAAAATCTGTTGCTTAACTTGTCTAGTCTCAGACTGCTCTTGTTGTGTCCTGGCTAAACACTTTGGTGGTGACATAACGAGTTTGTACAAGTTGTCATATTTTTCACCAGGCTCAGGGATATGAGATTATACTAGTTATTACTTTCATCAATAACAAATACTAAACTGATATATAATAATACACTTTTTCTTTACACATATACTTTTTTTTAAAGAATATTATTTATGATACGATACATTTATGACACGAATACATGAATATATGCATATGCGTTTTGTATAGAGGTTGGTCATTACTCTAGGATGCTGCATCATCCAGCATAATGTTAATATGACGTCATGTTTTCTACGTCGTGTTAAAGGGTGAATGAATGTGTTGTGGTGTCCAGTATCTTGTTAAAAAATAGTTAAGAAAATATTAAAAACAAAATAAAAAAAGGAAAAAAAAAGATTTTGCCACACATTGGTAGTAGCTTCTGTACATTTGAAAGGATCATAAATCTACTATGATTCATTCTCAGGCCGAAAATAAAAAAATAAATAGCGGCTTTATTTAGGTTTTTTTAACAAAGCTCTCGCTAAAACTGAGCCTTTATTTGTAATTTGTTTGCTAATTTGTTTTGAATAACATAGACAAACAGATTAAGCCCGAAACAATTCATATTGTTTTTAAGCAATTTAACGTCAGCAATTCATTTTTATCTGACCCCTCAGATACGGTGTGTGCATAATATAAGGTAAATATAATATGAAAATAGTGATGAACATTTTTGAAGAGGCAATAATGTGACAGATGGGGCACGAATAGAATAGCTTTTTTTCTGTAATACTTTTGCCGGGGGCAAGAGTATAACTAATATTCTTGCCAAGGGCAAGATTTAGGGGGGGGGGCAAGAATATTACGGTTCACCGGTCGTTGGCCTATATATATTGGATGTCTGACTTGCTTGTATGTATTGGAACATTTGAACGAAGGGCATATATATGGTGATGGCTCAAATAAACGGTTTTCGTGTGCCTGATAATGGTTTTGTATTTAGTCAACTTCCGGCGGCGAACTTGAATTTTCAAAACTTGTGATTGTTTTAATTAGAAGCTAGATTCTTTGAAACAAAGAATAGCATTTTAGATGGCACCAGTTTGCAAGAAACATCGCCTTTGGTTTTACAATACAAAAATATGCTGTTTCAAGATGGCATTTTTCTATCTAAATGAGATAGAAATGTATGTCCAAGCTTGAGTAATAAATGTTTTATACTTAAAATATTTGGATTGGATAACTTCAATATTTGATGAAAACATCACTTATAATGATGCTATGAATAATAAATAATGTCTCTAGGTAAAGTTTAACATATCTTAAATCAATAAAGAACTGGAATCGTTACACTTAGTGATCACCAAACTATTATTCACAGTTCATGACATAATGATACCCGCTATCACTATTTCATAAACCAAATAGAAAAGAAAACATTTTAAATTTCAAACATTAGCAATCAAACTTTTTATATATTCTAAGCGTCCATAAGTATTATTAGTTTAAAACTGCTAATAATATTTTCTATTGTACAGTTTATTACATATTGCAAGAAATGGCCGCTCTATTATATGGTCTTGATGTAAAAGCTGTTTATTTAAATCTAGTTAAATTGATAAGATATAGTTCTTTTCGTTATAAATAAGTAAGTCATGTAGGGTGCACACATTTTGAAGGATATCGTTTAATATGTATTTGATACTTCATCATGTTTTTTATTTAGAAATCATTACCTTCTAAAGTTGTTATAAGATTAAATCAACACTTCTCAACAAAAATACTATCAAGCTCGGGCACGATAATTTAATTATATTATCTGAAATGAAACAACGTCTACGATGGGTTTCTGATAATTACAGTTCAGATGATGAAAATATTAATGCTCACACGTCTTTTGAGCTATTATGATTAGTATGTTCTTCATAAAAATTTGTTTTATCGAAATAGTAGTATGTCATAAGAAACAAGTCTCGTTTGATGATTTGAAATATCTTATTATGCTTGATCCTCAAAGGTTTATCTCGATAAATTGTTTGGTTTTCAGATTACTTCGATATTTAGACTACATGGGGTTTTTCTTTTAATTAATGAACACTTGGGGATATTTCAAGACTCTTAGACAGTTTAGATTTGTTATTGAAACACTCTGAATGGGATATTTTTATTCACATTCAATTTCATGAGCAAAATATCTGCATATATTCCAATCTATAATAACAATATTATGTTTACATTTAAATAGCTATTTTTAGGGGTTGAGGCATAACTCACAAAATAACTGTTCTCTGTATACGGTTTTTAGGATAAGTAAAATAGAAAAAGCCTAAATTTCGTGGAGGGTGCAGGGCAAAATAAGATTGAAATGGCATATTGAATTTTCCAATTATGCCTAATTTTACTTAAACATAACCTGATTTCTTTACAGATTTTGCCAAATTAACTTTTATTTCCAAATCTTTGCCACGTAAAAATTAAAGCATTATTGATAAATAGTTAATTTATACGACGCTAAAAACTGGTCCTAGTCATTAAGAAAATCATAATTTAAACGTTTTAGACTGCAATGCTGTTTTTTCTCCTTGATGTTATAATCAATAATCAATAGGCTATAATGTTTCATTTATACTAGCTTTTTTTAGTCCTCCGCCGCCGCTTAGACGTATTATCATTTTTGAAAAATCTCAAAAATTTATTCCCAAATCTTTGCCGCGTAAAAATTAAAGCATGATTGATGAATGGTTAATTTATACGAAGTTAAAGACTGGTCCTAGTCATTAAGAAAATCATAATTTAAAAGTTTTAGACGGCCATGTTGTTTTTATCCTTGATGTAATAATCAATAATCAATAGGCTATTATATTTCATTTATACTAGCCTTTTTTAGTCCTCCGCCGCTGCTTTAGCGCAAAGCGGATGACTATAGTAGTCAGTACTGTCCGTCCGTCACTACAGCAAATAATTGAGCTATCATTTTTTTTTTATCAAAAAGCTTTTTATACGTTCAATGGGATTATAAGACCAATGGACCATGTCCGTCTGTCGACACCTGGGTACACTACTTTGTACGGACAAGTGCTCGGTTATCCTTCGATGGATTTTGTTTTCCTTTGGCACATGGAAGTAAAGAACATATATTAGAGCTCTGCTGAAGCGTATTATTGTTGAAAATCTCAAAAATTGAAATTTCTCCGAATTTTTGATAAACTCGTGATTTGGGGACTTAGGCAAATAGAGAAAGATTACTCGTATATTGTTATGTTTTGAGCACTACGAGAATGTAAGGAAAACGTTGTGAGAAAGTCGTTGGAAGAAAGACTCTGTGACAAAGAAGTTGTGAGAAATATGTTGTGAGAAAGACGTTTTGAGAAAAACTTTGTGAGAAAGACGTTCCTTCGACTGATTCTAATTTAATTTCGTATGCTTCTCAATGTTCAACTGCTGTTAAAGTAGCGGAGGACTTAATCAGTTTCCCTGATCTACTTGTTTAATAGCGTTCTAAGAATAACTGGGAAAGAAGCTTTTATATATGAAAAAAAGATGATTAATTGGCTAACATTAAATATACATCGTCATTTGGCTAATATACCACATAAATGAATGATTTATTGAAATTGAACTTTGTATAAATTAAACCGAAACATTTTGATAGTTTGTTCTTAGTTCCAATTGCCAAATGCTTTATTTATCTATTTTGGTGTACTTTTAGTTATAATAACAACACTATTATGTCAATTTAGCCACAAGTCAATGTTATTGCCCTCAACAGGCACCAATCCATTATATTACTGAATGCACACAAATCAATTTTTTATAACCTTTTTCATTCGGACTGCTCGTTACGCTACGCACCATAATTAGGGATTCATATATCCAGCAGTAAATCTTGACAACTTTCTTATTAAAAACTTATGGCCATTTTGTTTTTTATCGATGAAAGAAATAACCAAAGCAAAAATTATGAAACCATAACCAAAGAAATTTCTATACACCAAATGATTTAATAACTACACATATCGCGCCCTTTTTTGTTCAAATACCTTCCTCTAAAACAATGAATACACATGTATAATCTACTTTAAAATCTTATTTAGTGATCTCAGTTTCGCAAGTTCGCTCCATTTAATAAACATTTTGTGCGTGGATATAGATTTATTTTTATATGTCAACAAATATAACGCATGCGTCTATGTGTTTAAATTATCAATATATGATTATTAAAGTTATCTAGTTCATTGATGCATTTCTTTTGATTTTCATTCATTTGCACTCATAAAGATATCTTTGATATGCGACAAAAATATTTATGATTATACAGGTGCATTTATAATGAATAATACTAAATAATTGCTACTTTGTATTGCTCTTTTTAAGCTATGTCATTAAGCGCTAAATTTTAGAAATTATTTATACATACACTTAAACACCTATATATATATCTGCTATATTTATCGATCTGTGAAATAATATCTTAAAATGTAATAACACCTTTCCGAAGAAAAATAGATGCTTAGGGGATTGCATGTTTGACACGAATTATGTACTTAAGGAGATTCGAACCCATGTCCCTCAGATTAATGTTTGCTTGGCTGACTAGAGCTTATACCAAGTACGTCACCTAAACAATCAAATAGGCGTTGCATGATAAAAAATACACTTAATTTATGTCATATTTTACAATAGCTAATAGTGATATTCACATGCATTAGTATAATAGAACTTTGCCGCCATACCATTACTTTTTCCTACCGGTTATCAATTTAAGCCCCTACCTCAACGCATTATTTTATACATAGAAGCCATGTATAATCGATAAAAGCGAACAGTTATCGCTGGTTTCAAACACGTAAATTAAGGAGATTCTTCACTGTTTCATAAAGAATCATATCAAGGAAATATCTTATTTTATTTCATGTTTGGGGTTTTTGAATTGGTATAAAACATAAGGATTTGTGGTAAGGCATCTCACCATGACATATTTTTATCCAGATTTCCCTCGAACTACAATTGCACTTTTACCACGTGCTCATATATTTTGTAAATAAACATGTGTTTATGTGATTACAGAAATAGATTTTCTAGAACTATAAAAGTGTATACACGTTACGTAAAATGTTAAGAAAGTGTCTTTCTTTTAAACAAATTCGGTTAAGGATGAGGTACATTTTAAATCTATCGATCAATGGTATAAAACATAAGGATTTGTGGTAAAGCATTGGACCATGACATATTTTATTATCCAGATTTCCCTCGAAGTACAATTGCACTTTTTTGAGTGCTCAAATATTTTGTAAATAAACATGTGTTTATGTGATAGCAGGAAAAACTTCGAAGAACTTTTTTTAATTGTTGTAACTTCCTTATTATACATAAGATAAAAGACAGTGGTCTTTTCAAATAAAAACACTGCATAAAATAAAGTTATTGTAATGTAATAATAGTTATTTGCAATGAAACATTACGTAAATACAATATTTATGATATTACAAATCGTATGATAACTTCGACGTAAACACCTAAACAAGATGATTCCCCGGAAACATCTAAATAAGACAGCAAATAAGTACTCATGGATTTATCGCACTTGCCCTGCGAGCTCGTGCGATAAGTACATGAGACCCCGTGATTTTTTATGTCCAGACCTCCCACTCGTGTTGTTTTCTCTATATATTTAATGCCGTAATAATGTGGTACCAACCATTATGCTTAAACAAATTTATGTTGGATTGTGGGATATTTTCAATAATTGTAAATATATGTAACAAACAACTCAATGCCGATGTATAAATAATGATATGTAACAGTTTGCCAACGCATTTTTATTAACATACCACTTAGTTCTGTTTATACTTCTATGATTTCAATAGCAATGGTTACATGGGGAGGTTTTCATAATCATAACATAATTAATTATCCGTAACGTGTGCGTCATATTACCTAACGACATACGAAACCTTAAAGTAAGCAAACCCCCAGGTCACCAGGAGCTGTATAACCAGGGCATGCGAGCTATAAAACGACCCTGAGAATCTGTCATTTCAACACTTTAATTCACAACTTGGAGCACTGCGAACATTCGACATGGATAAAACAAAAAAGTAAGTTATTCATCATTAAAATAATAGTTCAAACTTTGGTTTCTTTTTCTTGAAGAAATTATTTAAGTGAAATAAAACATAAAATTAATCAAAGATATAGATCTTTTATATAATAGGATTTATAAGATATAGTGCACATAATTTATAACATAGCATGTAAATCATGTAAAACAATCTCAATCTCAATAAACTTACGCTAAAAATGGGTAGCCACTTAAGAAAGTATATTTCAACAACGTCAATGATGTTTTTCCCTGGGGTAAAAACGTTATGAGTGAGGCCCAAATACTGCTAAGCAGGCTTAATGAATTCAATGTACTAAACCGTAGACATATTTTGATGTCATTTGATGTGACATATATAAACATGTAGAAATAGTTATTTAAAAGCAGGTTCGAATTAACCATTGATTATTTCGCGAGATATTAAAAGGAAATCCACATATTTCTCATTTTAGAAACACATAAAAGGAAGTATACTTTTGATTTTACCGCCTAAATTAAAAATATCAAAATCCATTAATTGAGGAGAAACCCTATGTATAACTCCATTTAAAACATTTGCGTATCTAAAAAACATAATCATTTAGTCATAGGTAATCAAATGACTTGGTATGTTTACTTTTCCAATTGTATGTTCATTAAATGTGGCAAACATTTATAAATAATAATAAACTCTTTTTGAAATTTGATTGTAAATTACTAGCCGCGTGTTCAACTACGTTGATTCCCATAACCTATTGTTTCTAAGATTTAAGAAATAGACATTTGAGTTCTTTGAAACCTTGTCTTTATTTATTATATCCTAAAGGAGGTTTTATTATGAAATGACCTCATTTCTTTCAGATATAACTCTTCCATCCTTGATTATCAAAGTGATTTTGTGTCTTAAATGTTTTTTTTTTAATTTTTCAATTAACAATACCCAATTGACCTACAAAGATGCATGATTATACATAACATAAGGAAAATAACATAATTTGCATATTTAAATTGCTACGAAAATGCGGGATTATCAGATCACCGTTGTTCAAATTTTCAAGTGAATACATATGTTGTATTCCACATAGTGCCCTAAGGACAAATAAAAACCGCTCACGGATAGAATTTTAGCAGTTTAGCAGACTGTGATAAATTGAGTCTTTTCTTAATGAGCAGACTGTGAATGTTTTTTAAGAAATATGATATATTGACGCTAAAAATTGAAACAAATCATAATATCAAATATCGTACTTCCTGTCAATGGTTTAAAAAAAGTATAACTCAATCTAAAAAAGTACAAGCCAATATATAAAACGTCGGCTATCCCTCGTTGCACTTCGTTTTACTTTTGCAATAGAAAACACGCCTATTGAAACTGTGCTTTTGGCTACCCCTCGATGCATTTCCTTTCCCTTAAAATTGTAAAAGTGTGGAGGTTATATATGTTAATAAACAACCCAAAACTTTTATGAAATTGTGTCCCACCTATAGGTAGGCAGAGACCATCCTGAAGGTTTAGAAAGTTAGCTAAATGTACTCGTCGAAGCGAGATAAACTTAAAATAAAATTCAATTTGATACTTTATTAACTAAAGTCAACCAAGAATAAATGAAATACAAAGATATATCAAATCACATAAAAAGCTCGAATACAAAAACGCCCGTACTCAACCGGGCCCTTGGACGCAGCCAAAAAAACATAAGTACACATATAGGACACAATATGATAATAATACTTAGAGATCTTAACTATAAATTTACTCAAAATATCCAGCCCAAGCCAAGCCACCATTTAAACATATAAAGATTCGCGCCTTGGAAAAATACTGACCCAATAACCATCAAAATTTACCTAAACGAAATGTCGAATAATCCCACAACTTGTTTACTAGAATCACGAAATCTCGATCCTCAACCTGACCGTAGAATTACACCTGCACACGTAAAAAAACCTTCCTTTAACTTAATTTCACTTTAGCTCACAAATCTGCCTTGCTCGACGTTTACTTTCTGAGTGATCACATGATCCGTTTTTTACGCAATCCAACTCCTTAACTTCTCGTTTGTCTAAGATTGAAAATTAAAACTTAATGCCAAGTCCCTAAAAATTGTCTATAAAACACCCCTGAAATTTTAATAAAGATCGATATAAGTATCATGACAATCCGTGGTCTAATAATCTAATGATGCCTGTTGTAAATTTTAAGTTACCTCTCCGGAAACGCACATCGAAACTAACAGCTGTTACAAAATATACACAAAGCATATTCATAAGAAATTCGGCGATCTTTAGGAAAGGCTGATTTTGGGATTGCATGTAATTTTATTGGGGTTTTAAAAATAACAAAGCTATCCATCGATAATTTCCGTTGATTTTATATTTTTATGTGTTTCAATTTTCAACTTTTGTTGGAGGCGGAGGACTTAAATCAATTTACCTGATCTATTTTTTAAATCTCTTCTAGGCTTTACATCCACAGATCATGAATATAGCATCAATATTGGTCTATTTATATTTGCACGCTCCTTATTTACTAAATATTATAGACGCTTGTCATTTTTTGACGATGTCAATGTCCATTTAATGGGTCATGTATGCACACAAAATGCAATTATGAAGATTTCGTGTAAACAAGTTAAAGCTCAATGACTATTAATTTTTTCTTAATTTTCAGCTGGATGAAATTGGAAGATATTCTCATCCCTGTGTCAACTTTAATTGAAGATCTTTTTGCGAGGGAAGCGAATAAATTGCTACAAAAGGCATTTGAAGAACTGAAGTGGATTAAGGGTACAATACAAGACGTTGAAAATTTGCTGGCCTGCGTTGAAGATATCTTGAACAATGTTAAATTGTGGATAGAGAAAAAGCTCCATCAGCTTACAGCAAACGATGGCCCAGAAATTGAGAGATTGCTCGTGAAATTGATCTCCGAACAATTAAGGCTTCTCGCTGAAACAAAGGAGTTTTGCAAGATCTATCCCGTCTGGAGTGGAATTAGAACTAACACACTAAAAGAGCTGAAGGACATTGCAGATCATCTGGATAGTTTTCAAAGCACGATTGACTATACAAAAGCGGCAGGGAACGTTGGTGGACTGGTATCAGGTGGTCTTGCTATGGCGGGAATCGGTCTTACTCCAATTACTGGCGGAATGTCATTGTGCTACATGATCGGTGCAGCTTCTACTGCAACAGGACTCGGAGCCAATATTAGTTTAAGCACAAACGAATACGCTATGTTGGACAGGGTAAAAAAAGCGGTAATGGATGATAGCAAACAAACACAAGAACTGTATAAGACTCTTGAGAGATTCCATGAATTGATTGAGAATTCGTTGGAGATTAACAACAGGCTTCAAATTCGAATCATCAAATACTACAAACCAGGTTTGAGGTTGCCGATTAGCTTGGGCTTAGCAGGGCTGAAAAGAACAACGTTGCACGGTCTGCTCTATCACGTAGAAGTAAGGAGGCATACAACAACAATAGCAAAAGAAACGACTAATTCAGCAGCAGCAGAAACCAAAAAGGAGGCATGCAAAACCAAAGAAATACGAAAACTCACACCCGAGGGAAAAGTTCTGGTTGGCATAGGTATGGCTGTGGATTTCGTTGAGCTACAATTCACATTGGCAAACATCAAGGCGGGGTCGAAATCTAATCTTGCAAATCGGTTGCGCCAAGAAATCATTAACGTGTTGGAAATTGAAAAGCAGGCCATGGAGGAATATAGATATAGGCTTAAGCGAGATGAAGAGATCATCGCCAAGCTCCAATAATAAACAATATGCAACTATTATTGCATAATTATTTTGACATGTAGTCTTTGTCGTATTAATTCAAGATATTTAAGTATTAGGATGCGTCATAACAATTCAATTATAGACAGCACAAACTGTATTTGCGATTAAATTGGTCTTTTATAACTTATATGATCGATATCAAATATGATGTTTTGATTTTGACAAGCACAATTGCAATGGGTTGGATTGAGATACATAAAATTGCGTTTTTTTTTTCGATGATGCTACATAATTGACAAAAAAACGCTGATTTTTAATGAAAGTTTCCTTTTTTGTTGTGTATCGGCCATCTTAACACTTTAAATAAGGTGTTTTTAATCGTATTTATATATATAACTATATATATTCTAGAACGATAAACTTGTAAACTTGTTGCATAAAATGCCTAGAAAGTGTTTTCCTTAAACCAATACGGTTAAGTAAAAAGGTAGGATCTACATTGTGAATATATCAATCAATGCAACAACAGTGTTTTTTTTCCTATATAGTTTACAGTCCATTATCAGAAATAATTGATTATAAATACAATAGAAATTTAAATTAACAAAAAACGTCCAGTAGATCATTAATAAACTTTAGCATTAAATTTAAAATGTGTTTATTTTAATATTGATACCAATTTTTCTTTGTAATAGAATAAATTAAGATCAATGAATAAAACATTGAATCAATAGCAGTTTATTCTTACACCGTGCTAACAGTCAAAAAAAATTTAACATGCAAGGCGTAATACTTAAACAATATATACTCAATTTATACTAAAAACATTAAAATCATTTGAGATACCCATGTAATGCGCTTAGATGGGACACGACTGTTAGGAGCGCCAGAAAAGGCAAATAGTTTCTTTCTCACGTCAAATAAATGCATCGATCGTCATATTCATGGTTCCTAGTTTCGACTTTAACCTGAGTAATGGTAATACATAAGACATAATTCCTTTTCAATGAGCGCGTGTATTTTTTTCCATGTGGTTATACATACATCTAAATAAAGTATGTACAAATAAAGTATAATAATTTTTGGTTGAACACGAACAAAATTTATATTAAAAATGAATAAATTGAGAAAGAGCGAACTAATACAAGAATACTCACAAATATGGGCGCTGTTGAACGAAATCGCGATTTTAAAAACAAAATAAAAACATAATTCTTAGGCTCAAGCTTTATTTTTCATCTAAAAGTATACATGCTAAAATTGTCATTTAAAAGGCCTCGATATTTTCACTCGGGTATTCTTAAACTTTTTCTCCCACAAAATTAAACAAATATCGCTTAATACTAAAACCATTAAGAAACACTAAAGGCGAACGTGCGTCAAACTCTAGTTTTAACTTCAAACGAATATATTCCAAATAAAAACCAAGAAACTATAGATGACAATTTTTATATATATATAAATTGTCATCTATGGTTCCTTGGTTTTTATCCACACAAACTAAAATGAGATCAAAAATGATCACCATCTGTATTTCAATAATGCATCACGGTAAATAACTCATAGTGAACAAAATGCAGCAAATTTTAAAAACATTTTTAATGAAAGAATCAAATATTTGTTTAATAAAATAAGTTAAAATAAAATGATCCACGATTTAACTGCTTAAAAAGTATAGAACATTAATTTCATTTCGCTTGGTTTTGCTAGACAGATTGATTTTCGTATATACAAATAAATGCTACTTTCTGAAACCCCGCATAAAATGCAGGGGCATTTACATATAAATATTAAGGTCCCACAATGAAACTATTTTGGGGATAAAGAAACAAATATCACTGATTAATATGTAGGCTATACATTGGAAGCCACTGAAAATACATGCATACAGATTTATAATACTGATTGATAAATCTTAATTATTTAATTTCCCCACACACTGAAGGATGCTTGACGAATACATTAAAGGATATTGTTCAGGAATAAAAAAAATCTTCTTTTTTACGGAATATATGACATAAATGGCAAGCCAATAATCATACTTACAAAATGTATGACAATATTAGTATTTAATTCTACATTGTTTTTTGACAACTGCTTTTCAATTCATAAAAGATTGACAAATGACTTAATAAACATTATAGTCTAAACTTGATAAATTTTGACGTTGCGCCCAACCAAAAATACGAGAGCATTATAATAAAAAAAAAATTTCATTTAACTCACGAAAGAAGTCCATCGTTGAATTAAATCAAATTAAATGGAACTTGATTACATTAATCTACATGTACATAGAATCTATATGGATATATTGAATACGAGAATAAACAAGTTACATGTTCATGCATACTAGAATACGTAAAATTAACCATTGACGTACATACCCGAACAACCGACAGGACCAGATCATACACATGACATTTTTAATGAGAAGAGCTAATACAATATATACGCAGAATAAACTTCTGTTAAAAATATATGAAACTAAGTCAAACGCTACAAAATGGGCAAAAAGAATTTAAATGAATAAACTTAAAACTTTTAAACTCACATGGTTATACTAAATTATACATATTTTGAATGTTTTAATGCAATTTCCGATCCCTACATAAAATTTTCAATGGTATTTTAAGACGAAATGAAAAATGGCATTAAAAAACATGAAAGTCTCAACTTGATAATAGTTTATGTTGCGCCCACCTAAATACACAAGAGTAATATAATAAAAATAAACTCTTATTAAATCACGAAAGATGTTCCATCGTTGAATTTAAACAAACTTAGTTTTGATTAATTTATGATGCTCTCACATAAAATATTTCGAAAATCCAATTTACATCCACATTTTTATACAACTAATCAAAAGACGTTACTACATTTCTCGATAATTTTACAATCTTATGACAAATACCTTATTGATTTGACATTGAATAAAATTGATAATAAATAAACAAATCAACAAAAGTTAAATGGTTTGAATATTACATTCAAATATGTTAATAGTTTTGTCATGAACAACTACTGTTACACATTAAATAACCCTAAAATGGTATATTTGGTTTCAGTTGAAAATAAAACCAGATCTATGATATAATAATAAAGGACAATTTAGTAATCAAAATCTTTCTTTTCGATTTAAACCGTTTATGCAGTATATAGCCGCTAAAAATATCAGTCCGCGCTAAAACCACCATAACATAAAATCATTCCCATGCATCATTTCCATTTCCGTGCATATCAATCCTTTTTATAATTCCATGGCTATTCAATTTCTTGAATTCAGAAATAGAACAAAACCACCAGAGATACAAATTCACTAAAACCACCATCTCATAAAATCATATCCACGAATATACACGCAAATCGATCAGCATATTTTCTCCGCCATCTCACTAAAACCACAATCACATATCCGTATATATACACGCAAATCAAACAGTACATTTTCTCCGCCATCTCACTAAAACCACAATCACATATCCGTATATATCCACGCAAATCAATCTCAACTTTTCCTCCTTTCTCACGGCTGCTCTCCAGACGCGACGCGCACAATGTAATCGATGACATCGGCATTCTTCAAAATTTCGAGATGCTCGGCTTTTTCGAACTGCAGGTGATAAAAGGGCCACTCGCCGCTCTTCCACTTCATGCACGACTGCAGACTGCGCATGTTCACTGTGCCATCACCGTCGCCATAGGTTACCTGTAATGCGTTTCAAACTATAGTTTAATTCATTTTTGTTATGCATGTATTTAAAATGAACACATTAAATTGAAAGATAATACATGTACATGGAAATTACATCGCTGTCACCTTATGTTACCGTTATTTTATGTTTTCAATCCCTATTTAGATCTGCTACATTCATAAAACAGTCCTACTATATGTGCTAAGGTTCCAATTTAGAAGTCACCTAAGGATGATTCAACATTATGCTCTTCTTTATCATAAATTAATTATTCTTAATTATTTAGGGATATGGTTAGATAATGTACTCGTTTATATACATTTTTCATCATTTTACTTTAACTTGTATACAATGTTCTCTTATATAGACATTTTTCCATTTTTAACTCAGGCCTTATATTTTCGTCACCGGATTTCGAAAATGATCATAATTCCTTACGATTAATCAACAATATGTCCTTTTCATTCTTAAAGTTATAATAATATACAAACCGATGGTTGTGCGTCGGGCCACTGACTCTCCGTGTACGTGAAGGATGCAGGCGTCTTGACATTGTTGCCATGGATGCAATGAACTTCGACGCCAGGATGCGTCATGTCTTTGATGAGGGGCTCGGTGTCCCGACGCATCTGATAGCTGCGGAGTGATATTCATATATTATCATATTGCAATTCTTTAGATGGGAATTGAAATTGAAAAGATTTGATCAATAAAAAGAATTTCTACTGTGATTTTAAACATAACGATAACTTGATATTTAAGTTAGATATTATCGAAACAAAACCTTCGTTCGTGAGTGACTAAAAATATCATAAGTTCATAACCTGACATTGAAACAGTACATATTTCATAAATCTACGTTTTTTATATCCGGGATAGACAAAGCCTACCACATAAAACCACATGTGACAAACAAAACATAAAAAATCAATATAACGTTTGTAGCATGTGATGATTACATGATGATGAATAAGACAAACAGCATTAACAACGAAACGTGTGTCTATATTTATTTTCTTTTTAAAGTGATCAAGTTACACACAGCCACTAACCCGACATCAAAGTTGATATCCTTGAAGAACTGTGGATAGTCCTTGACCGTATAGTTGCGCTTGGGTCCTCGCACTAGCACCTCATCG
>LQRL01047086.1:81951-111569 GCA_001703475.1 Hydroides elegans | reverse complement strand
TTTAATTTACTTTCTTTTTTTTTTTTTTTGGGGGGGGGGCAACTTTATCCTCTTGGTGTTTTAAAAATAAATCATTGTCATCTATACTGAAGGACCTGAACCTTTGTTTAGTATTAAAATCATTTCAAAAGTTTTACAACGACGTAATAACATAATATCGCCATAACAATTATATCATTTGACCTGCTTTAATAACATACATACTCGAAATTGATGGTACATTATTGTGAATTGCTTCGTGTTTTACTTGCCCCGCGGCAAAAAGACCATACTTTGAAAAGAGCAGTATTACTGTAGCTCTCGAAATATATTTGGTTGGTGCTGTAATTTTATAATATTTTTGTATCTAATAGAAGTAAAGAAAACAATTTTCCTTCCTGAACATGTAAAGAACAATGAAATGAGCACGTTCATGACGTCATCCCGCTTGGCGATCGTACTGCCCGTGTCCAATTCATTTCGTCGTGAACATTGGAAAAAAACTGCTAGGTTAAGCCGCGTTCACGCAAAAAAAGCTTGAAAATAATGCTAAACAAACCCAATTTATGCGTGAACAGAATGGATGAACTGTTATGTTTTTATTTAAAAAAGTGGATTTTGAGCTTTCTGCTTCTTGTTTGCAAGAACGCGGCCTAATGATATGGATTTATTCAAAATTAGTATACGTGTGCTATTTTATTTCTTTGTGCTATATTTTTACAAGCTTTTAGCGTATCGAAAAGAGAAAGAATCATGCGTAGACGGAACACATATTAACATACCCGAATTTCATACACGACATGGTGTAAGTGACTAACTGAAATTATTTCTTATTTCCCCTCAAGCTATATCGACAACATGCAAATTGCATTGCGCGTTATATCGCCACTTTTCATACCTAAAAACATTGAAATTATGCAGTTATTTGTTTATATTATAAGGAATTATTGTTTGATAGTATATTGGTTTAGTGATGAAATAATTGAAACAACAAACATTATTTGAAAATTAAAACCGAGACGCAACTCTAAATCCCCTTTGAAAGTTAGAAGCAAATAGAGCAGAGACACATTCTAAAATTGATTTGTCTTCGCTTAACAAACAGATAAAATAGAGCGTGATTTAATCACAATACACACAGCAAAGTAAATAATTCAAGTACAGTCTTAAGATGTTATATTTGCATTTCATTTGCATTTAGTTTGAACGAAATCCTTAAAATGGAATGAAATGCCTTAGCTTGGTTGGCACTGACCGTTGCAAATGTGATAAAACGAAACATCTGCAAGGTGAAGTGCTGTCCAGGACCGGGTAACGAACATCATTAGAATGTGTAACAGTAATCGACACTACTTCAAAATGAGATATAACATATGAGATATATAAGAAATATATAAGAAAATGTAATAGTAGTCTGTAGCTCAAAATAAGATGTACCACGTCAGAGGGATCTGAGAGTTGAAGAACTCTGCAGGACCGGGTAACGAACATCATACGAATGTGTAACAGTAATAGGCACTACTTCAAAATGAGGTGTCACATGTAATATATGAGAAAACGTTACAGTAGCATGTAACTCAAAATATACCACGTCGGATAGATCTGATAGTTAAAGACCTCGGCAGGACCGAGCATCATTCAAATTTGTAACAGTAGCTGACAATACTTCAAATTGAGTTGTAACATATCAGATATATCTGCAAAGTGAAATGCTGTCCACGGCCGGGTAACTACCATCATTAGAATGCGTAACAGTGATCGACACTACTTAAAAATGAGGTGTAACATGTAATCTTGAAATGATCCTAACATCATTAGAATGTGTAACAGTAGTCGGTACTAAATTTATATGAGCTGTAACATGTAAGATTAATCTACAATAGGAAATGTTGTCCAGGGACGCACACCGGACATTATAAGAATGTGTAACAGTTGTCGGCAATACTTCAATATGAGGTGTAACTCGTCAGATGTATCTGCTAAGTTAAATGCTGTCCAGGATTGGATACCAGACATCATACAAATGTGTAACAGTCGTCTGCAATAACTCACAACGATCGGTCAGCCACAAGAAACTGTAACAGTTAGTTGTTCTAACATCTTCAAAACAAGTTTAACTCTGACGAAGTATATAAGTGCCCATATGCTGTGGAAGACTGAGTTTTAAACCAGAAAAAAATGTAACGGTAGTAGGCAAGAATTTAAAGGGCGCGTGACACTGACTTAGTATGCTTATATGGTTTATATTAGGACTAGATAGTAAGATATGATAACATGTATTTGAAAATGTGGTACGTTAATATAAGATCAAATTAAGTGATTATTTGTGAGGCTAATTTTGTCAAAGAAGTGAATATTGTGCCCAACATTACAGTTTGGCAATTTTGTTGCTTTGCCACCAAAAGGGAAACTGCCAGATGTAATGTTGTGTGGCTTTTTTCACACAACACGAAATTGAATTGAAACCTAGCCCAATACAAAGACGATGAAAAAATTCAAGAAGTGACAGAAAGGAGAAAATGTATACTTTTCAATAAGTTAATTCATAAATACTTATTAATAGATTATTTTAGTTAGATTTAATGTTAACGGGGATCTAAAGCGGTTCGTTACCGGATCAACTCGCTAATTGTTTGCTCCGTGGTATAAAGTCAGGGTCACTAGATCGACAACTTCAGCCCTAATACATTATACTCAAACATACGTTTTCAGCGTTTGACTTTTTTATTAAATATCATCATTGTTATATTATATTGTATTATATATTACTGTATTTTTTCATAGATTTGGGGCGGGTTTATGAACATTTTCAACTAATTTAAATCAAATCATTATTTGATTTTATCGTATGCATGTTATCTTATTTTTCTGTGTCTTTTATTATAGACAGTGTAGCAAGAGATGGTGTTTTATCCCACTCGGCAAGATGTCCACGGACGTCGAGAGGACGACCTAATTTGGGCCCATACGTAAGTTTTCCGGACGTCCTTATTCGTCGCGGACGTAGAAAAGACGAAGAAAAGACGTTGCGTCCGAATCGGACGTACGAATGACGTTCTACGGACGCCCGGACATATAAGGACGTCCGGAAAACTTACATATGGGCCCAAATTAGGTCGTCCTCTCGACGTCACGTCGGATTAAGACGTACTATGGACTACCCTTGCCGTGGGGGATTACTCTTCGTTGAACATGGAGTGCCAAATTGCCGACACTGCAGAAATAAACCCCAGCAAGGGGTTTCAATATATCGTCTTTCGTCATGATACTGTAATCATTGGTCAAGGGTAAGGCATTTAAGCTCGAAACATTGCAACAGCGAATAAAATTCAAAACCTTCATTAAAATTTATTGCATCGATTCGATCAAAATGAATTGAAATTAATCGTTATTTGAAAGTTATACAAGAGTCTCTATTTTGCCAAAATATGTATGAATGCATGCATTTAAACTAGATATTGTTGAACTGTAAGATTTATGTTGGTATTTTAATTATGATCGAGCAAAATAAAGTTACAACACATATTCTTCTTGTGTTATTTATTGTTATTTATATCATTCATCGTCATGGAAAATTATTATTTAAAAAACAGTAAATAGAAATAGAAATACTAAGATCATTCATAAAAACTTAATGTTATCATATTGGAACAAAACAAATAGAATTCTATTTTTTGGCCATGTTAGATTATATTTGCCCCCTCTGTAAAGCCACGTCCTTATCATGTCATCAAAACTTTCATTTTTAGGGATATTCGCAATGCTCTTAAACAATAAGTGTCTTCGGTAAATTCGCCTTGTTATTGAGAACGTCAGATCACGTCCCGACAAAAATACATATGCCTCTAAACGTCGAATTTGCACGTCAAAGAGACGTCAAATTTGTAACGTTGTTAGGACGACATAAATAGCACGTCCTGACAACGTCTGATTATTGAGGTACTCTGGGCGTGTAAATATGTCCCGTCTGAGCAGCATGTACCATGCGGTTTGAAGTCCGTAATGCTTGTTCAAATTATTATGTCCCTTATGGATGAGTGCGACGAATATAATTAAATTAACCATATATTCTTCTAGGCCTAGAAACCTAATTTCTGTAGCCATGTCTGATGAGAAATAAACATGAAAACATGTTGGCTAAATATATCGGGATCAACAATTACCAAATTGGGACATTTTGACCTATGTAGCCGAAATAGGAGCCATTTTGACCGGGGACATTTTGACCGGATACCGTTTTCCCTTGTGAATCAAGGTTTGGAAGATAAAAACAAACGAGAAAAGCTTCCCGCGTGGCCACGGCCTTACTGTTGAGTAGTATAGAACATCTATGCGAATTGATTTCTATCTTGATTACGACATAAACTCCATCGTAATAAACTCCGTCAACCATTGCCATAATTATATTAGTATTATGTACGAAATTGTTGTATACAGTTTAAAAAAGAAAGTAGAAGTCTATTTATGCACCGAGTATGATGCTCCAACCATTCTTTTATTTCACCACAATCGTATCATAATAAGAGCCTCTCTGACCCTTGGCATATTTAAATGAGTACAAAATACAGCGTTATCACCATCCAGCATAACATACTTTGAAAAAACATGTCACTTATTATTTTTTTTAAGTGAAGCGAGACAAATGAAGGGCTCCGTGCAACAATGTGTTAAGTCTGAAATCGAGGTTTCGAGAAATGCTGCATTGATGGTTTTTTAATTGGTCATTTATATAAGCATTGGCAAGTGGCCAAAGGATAATATCATTATTATGACATGGATTTGGTAGTATTGCTGGAGTATATAACATGGATCTATAACCATGTGACACTTTGCAATACATTTTGGCGAAACATGTTAAGTAGACTTAACACATTGTTGCATGGAGCCCTTCAAATGTTAACTTAAACAAACAAACGAACAGCGCAATCCACACACATGATTCACCGTGAACGGACACAAATTCCCCCGGACAAATTCCCATCAGGAAAAATTCCCACCAATGACAAAGTCCCAACCGAAATTTGGGTTCGGGTACCCGAGGCGAATATCGGGTACCCGATTACCCGAGGTACCCGACACAGCCCTAGTTTAGATAACTCTATATTTTTATTTGTGTTATCAAACAAATGATTATGTGATATGGCAATCGACACAAACACATCGTAATTCTTCATTTAGGGCATGGCCACACTAAACGCTTTCTCGACTTTTTTTGTTCCTCAAACAACTGTGAGTATCAATGTATTCCTTGTGGGAAAGTAAGAAAAAAGGGCAACACTCTCTGCATTGAAATCAACACAAAACTGGACGATGTTTTGATTTTTTCATAAGGAATGCCTTGTTTATAATGGTTCGTTAGAATAAAAGAATGGGTCAACGTATATTGAATAGCAGGTAGCGTTTTGTTGCAAAAACACAAATTTTTCTCTTGAAATGTCAACATATATTATTCATGTGAGAAAAAAGGCCGTGGAGCAAATTTTGCTTTAAAGAAAAATGTAAGAAATAATAGATAAAAGCACTGGCCTTTTCCGCCATGGAAACACGCCCTTACTCTGAGAAATGTGTGATAAGCAAGATTATTGCACAATGTAATTGCACAATATAAACCACGCTTTAAAGCTAATATATGTTTGTAATTTGAATCTCTTGAGGAGAATTCAGTGGCCGATTCGATACGTTAGGGCTTGTTCACATGGGAAGCGACACGCGACAATAGACTTATTTGTTCGTTATAAAATTTGAGAGTCTCTGTCGCCAGTTTTATAAAGAACATATAAGTATATTGTTGCGTGTCGCGTCCAGTGTGAACAGGCCCTTAGCTGAACGTTGATAATGTTTGACCGTGAAATCGAAATGAATACAGCAGATAAACACAATCAAATAGTACATTGTATATGATATATACAACAATAATATCAAATAATCAAACCATCAATTATATATATGTTTAACGAATTTTGAATTAAAATCGGATATAAAATTGAAATATAAAGAAAGCCAGACGTCAGTTAATTTATTAAAACTTGAAATTTATATGAACGAAAGATTATTTTTCGAGTAAAAGCAATATATCCATAGCATTTTCTCTATCTATTTTTGATCTGGGACACGGCCACTGGAACTCCTTTGTGTTGCTTCGCATTCGTAATAAGAAAGCTCGTTAAAAACGTAGTTACAGTAATTAAGCGACCAAATGGAAAAAACATGACGGTAAAAGAGTCTACAAATTTGTTAACTAAGATAATACAATTAATTATCGTTGAAGTTTTGCGTTTCGTTGATAAGAGGCAATAAACGTTAGCTGTTTGGTCCATTACCTGTTAAGATAAAAGTTGATAACGTAGGAACGAGGGCGGTTTTTATTGATAAAGGATGTTTACGTGACGTGGTCCCTGTTTCAATGCTCCAGATCCGAATTTCTATCGAAGAAAGAGTTTTGACGTAAAACAACAATAAGAGGAAAATACCATTTTGGAACAGATTGCACGAACTATAATTTGTAAAAGAAAAATGCCAAAACAAAAGTAAAAATAATACATAGAATATAACAAACTATTATCGTTACAAACTGCACTTAAATCATGCCAGAAAAAGCTGGTCTGATATTTTGCAGATTTAAAACAATTCAAAGTTCAGCGTTATTATCATCCAGCACACAGAATGCGGATATAAATTTCACTTTTTGTCACAACAATTTTGCGAAAAAGGACAAGAGAAACATGTATTGATAAACAATAAAAAAAAACAGCACAATATACAAACATGAGAACTCGAGAATTGATGATCATATCTCTTTTATATCATAGGACGAATTATCATAAACAAATGATATAACTTATAAATATTTACTTCTTAAGCAAAATAAAGCAAGATATTGAAGCTTTTTACGGATTTCAATATAACGGGTAAGTACAATCGGCAATACTCATTATTAGATGTAACCGTCATTTTTTATTTTACATTACTTAACATACATTCGCACAACATGCCATAGCCAAAGCTTAAGGCTAGTGCTCCATAAGGGTCTGACCACATTTGAAGCGTTTTCATGCATTTTTTCTCTCTTACAAACCTGTGTTCCAATGCATTCTTTATGAGACGCTCAAACCCTATCTAAACGCTCGTTGTTTTTGTTCCCGATATGGAATACATTGGAAGATAGGTTTGTTAGGGAAAAGCTAGAGAAGCTTACAATGTGGTCAGGTCTTAAGTACATCAGCGGTTGCATTTGCTCTGTGCAACATTAAGGCCCGTTCAGTAGAAACGCGTTTTAAAAAACTGATAAGTCGCGAAATCACTTCCCTATAATATTTCGCATAAGCTTAAACTGTCAAAGTTACAAGTAAAAAAAGAATTGATGAATTATTATCTATGATATAAATGTGTGCCAATTCCTAAATTTAGTCATGCTGATGCAACAAATAACACCACGACATTAAGTATTTTGGCAATTTTATGTCGAAACTTCCCGGTTTTAGGCTAATAATGAGAAGCGCAATTGACACGCTATCAAGGCAGTCCTAGTGTTCAGTGCAAGCGCGAATATTCTTTTAATCCAAACAATGTCCAAAACACCTGTCGCTATATTTATACTTAAAACATAACTAGTAATACTGGTTATTTTTGCAGATTTTTGGTGCGATCGTATGATCGATCATTGTTTCATTTGACTCATCGATGAATTCATCGATGATGTCAATGCTTAAACCTATAGACAGAGACCTAAACATAGCGCTTAAATTTATTTCATTATGAACAGGCTATGAAAACGAGTGAACACTTTTTAAACTGTTCGCGTACAAAATGTGCGCTTATTTTTTTAATCTGAACGAACCTTTAGATCATTCGACCAATTTTGTTAAATCAAACTCTATTTTGCCTCATATAAACTATTTTCAAGCTTAAAGACGTTCATCCAAAAAGCGCATAATTCTGGGTGAACAAAACGGCCAAAATACAATGTTTTTATACAAAAGTGTCGCTTCAAAGTGTACAGAGCAAAATATGTGTTTTTGTGCTTTTTTCCGGAGCGGATGAACGCGACATAAGGCCCTGTTTACATAAAATGAGTTATTCTCATCACCACTTACGATTTTTACTGTTTTCGTATTTGCAGTTCAAAATTATTTCAAGGGAAAACCTGTCGCTCCTTGCGATTTCAAAAAGTCTGATAACATTTGAGTGATTCACATAGTCAATGTGAATAGATGCTTTATTTTTTGGAAGAATACATCGCTTGTTTGACACGTCGCTTGGCATAATTATCAGCGATGTGAGTGGCGATGATTGTCGCAAGAAGAGTGTAAAGCAATGCGTTGTAAAATGAATTGGATAGTATCTAAATCGCAAAATCAATAGCGAATATAAGCACTTAAATTGCTCCTAGCAATTTGATGTAAACAGCGAATTACATTAATAAGTATATATTTACCTAAGTTAATTTGTTTGTCCCCTTTATAACGCTTTATTAGGTATAATTGCCAACTAATTGAACAAAAAAAACAAATCAAGTTTTTTTTATTCTCTGTTATCAAAACCACGTTTTGTCTATCAAATGAGCATAATTATAGCTCACTGGCTAAGGACCTTTTCATACGGGAAGCGACAAGGCGCCGCAAGCGGCAGTTTGTTCTTTATAGGCCCATTGGCGTTAGTCATATAAAGAAAATATAAGTTTACCGCCGCTTGTCGTGCCCTGTTGCTTCACATGTAAACAAACCCTAAGTGAATTACTTCCCATTGAATTTGTTAATAAAAAGGCAAAATGGTATTGCAAAAAACGAATGCTTGTATGCATGTGACCCTTTTTGCTCCATAAGTCAGTATGCGTCTGTGAATGCGTGTGCGTATGCGTTTTAATGTTGGGATCGCACGACATATACTATAACTAACGTGCCCCATAGGTTCGTCTGCGTCTACGCTTGCGTATGTGTTTGCGCTGATTCAATCGGAACATGTCGCGATAGAACTTGGTAGATGTGAAAAAAAAGGATGAGAAATAACACCTAGTTTAAAGGAATTTGTTTTGCAATATTATTTGAGTTAATGTAATGAATAGATATAGTGGAATATAAATTTTAAAAAATGAAAAGCCTTATTCTTTAAAGAGTAGTTTCAAGGACTAGAAAGATAATATGATTTTTATTTTGCTTGATGCATAGATTTATGCACGATTTATTTTTTTTTTATATTCATCAAAATGTTTAGTCTGAAGTTCCAAGCAAGGAACGCAGAAAAGATATTGCAAGCAAATTTACAATCTCCTACCAGAATAAAGATTTCAAGAAATCAAATGTGTATCAGGTTATTCTTTCACAGATTCGTTAACAGGGACTAAATTTAGATACAGCTGCATCGGTTGATTGTTTCGAAAAAAAAACTTTGTTCTGTTCTGAAAAAGTTGCAAGCAAGGAAGAACTGCTACAAGAATAAACATTCACCCGAATAAATCGTTGAGTGCCCCTCTAAATAACAAGTGACGGATGAAAATACCACGAGTCGACGGTTCTTATGTTATACGCACATTATCAAAACAAATTGAAGCAGCTCAGACGCAAGCAAGAGAACACAGACCGACATTTAGAGCACTAGTTTAAATCTATCTGCATATGCGTCTGAATTTTTGAGACTATATAAATTGATTCACAAGCTCCATAAAACCGTTTGGGTCTGTGTATGTTTTGATCAAATTCAAATATATCGAGATCCAAGAAGGATTAAAACGATTGAAAAAGTCAACTGGGTGCAAGAATTCGTTAAATGTTTTTTGTAGTATTTTTGCTTGTTAACCATTATATATAATAGGAAATATCTGACTTGTATGATAATCGACTGTTTTAGTTATAGCTGATTTTAATTAGACGATAATAGCTGGAATAGCTAGAAATAAAAAGATTGCAGAATCTCTGATGAAAAAATATATATCAATTCTAAATAATAGTCGATATGAATAATACTAATTAACTATAATCATTACATGGTTATGGTGCATTTCTTTAAGAAATGATAGTAAAAGGCTAAGATGCACGGAAAAGATGTACTGCATCATAGCTCATCTTCTGATTACAATTTTTAACCACCTGCATGTAAACAAATGTTCAGACAAAAATCAAATATTCGTAATAAACCAATTATCAACATGGAAATATGTTTGAGTCATTGATGTCAAATGGAATATTATTTTACCCACGATGATTAATGTACATAATAATCACTAAAGTTATCCTAATTTCTGATTTTAAATGAAAATATTGTAATATCGCCCAGCAGTGACACGGCATAAAAACATCTGTTAAACAACCGTTTTCAATGTTATAAAGGGAATACAATATTCAGATGCAGGATAGGAAGATGTTAATTGCACTCAGGGAATCGAAGTGCCAAATGTCGATTAATCGTAAGTTTGAACGATGACACATATTGTATGCTCTTAAGTTCAACTATTCAAAGTTGATACCATGTCAATGTCATTGTGTATCTTAATTTTATGCAGATTAACAAATAGACTACGGGTTCAGTCGCCAAATACGCAGAACAAGTAGCACTATTCGCCATAATCCTTACCTATTTGTTGCGTCATAAGCATTATATGCAATTACGTCATAATTGCACAAAGAGCAATTAAGATAAATACTTGACTTTCCTTTAATATTGAACGGTTGAACGTTAGAACATCAAATTGCTCCGGGTTTTGCAGATATATTACACCAAAATGTTGATATATAATGAGAAAGGCTTATGTGTAGATTAGTTGTAAGTTAAAACGTTTACACATCTCATATGTTTCAAGGTTCAACGGTTCAAAGTTGATGTCAATGCAAATTATATCATGTCACTTTATTTATATTGATAATATAGGACATAACTTGGAAGATAATGGAAATAATGGGGTTTTGACTATATTTATGAATATATAAAACATTAATATAAGTATGCTCATAAATTTTATATAGATGGATCTCAACTAAAAGTATTGCTTAGGGTAAAATTTTGCCAAAGACACAGAAACAAATGGACATTATGCATTATTATTCTTATTAACAATAACGTCATTATCGAATAACGAACAATTAATATAAGTTCTTGACTACTCTTAGCATTGAACAGTTGAACGCTAGAACATCGAGTTACTCTACATTTGCTAGATATTTCACATCAAAATATTTCTAGGATGTTGGCACTTCCATTCAGAATTGATTCTATTCAAGAAATGTCAAAATATACTTTACGCATTTCTCTCACCAACATAATAGGCCATTTTAAATTTTGTCCATTCAACATTGTATCGCATTGACATGTGTGCAGTACATTGAACATTTCAATTCATCGGATATACCTCCACATCATTAGGGTCATTCAGTTTTCTGGTTAAGCTATAATTACGGCCATGATGATTTCATGAATTGATAAAATTAATCTTATATTATTATCTGCGATCTTTTCGTTTACGAAAATTTCGCAGGTATTAAAATCAGTCGAGTTTTTTTCAAAATGCCATGTATTTTCTATATGTTATAGGATAAACTTGACATAATTATATGTATTAAAGCATTAAACATGACCGAAAGATGGAGCATAGATGGTTTTGATGAGTCATCGTTATATGATTGTCGAGATATTTAACATTTTTGAGAAAATAATTTTCAAATACCGACATTATTTGGTGCCTCGCTGAAAACCACTGAGACTCATTCTAGGCTCTCATTGGCCACTCATGTTTAAATGGACCAATGGCAAGACGTGCCCCTTTGTTGACATTCATTAATTGATGATTGACAGCGACTTTAGAAGAGAGAAAGTTGCGTCATCGAGTAAAGGCAGTTGTGCGGGAGAGGGGGCAGCTATATATAAAGCGCGCTGCTGCATAATCAATATTCACTTTCTGCTAACAGTGACACAGGCAGCATTCGTTACATTTTTCGTCTAGACTATAATGTTAATGTTGGAAAAATAAAGTGACAATAATTCTGGAGTGCAAAGGTAGACATTCGAAACTAAGCGCCTATCTGTACTTAGGTCAGTATTTCCCATGTATTTTGTCTAAAGCAATTAGCTTATGTGCCCTTAAAGGTATAAGATTATTTTTACAACATTCATAGTTGAATCGACACCCCAAGAAGATCGCTGATATGAAATCTATGATTGCCTTTCTAGTCTTGTGTTTGTTGCTGCTTTACTAAACTGAACCTATATGACATTAATTG
This sequence comes from Hydroides elegans, assembly GCA_001703475.1. Taxonomy (NCBI): domain Eukaryota; kingdom Metazoa; phylum Annelida; class Polychaeta; order Sabellida; family Serpulidae; genus Hydroides; species Hydroides elegans. The sequence goes on along the minus strand of LQRL01047086.1, from coordinate 99,384 downwards.
TCATAAAACAGTTTCCCGCAACGTTAATAATACTATTATTGTATTACTAACGTTGCAGGGGACATTCTTGTGTCGCTCCCATTTTTTCTCTCCAACTTATATTTTTATGAAATTGGAAATAATAAATTTCAAAAAGATCCACAAATAAACAAAACTAGAAGGTCAGTGACCTTGGATACCCCGTGAACTTCAACAATTCGTGGATGCAGGATGGTCAGTTTATACTATAATTTACTTTGGAAATAACGAACTATTTGCGAATAAACAAGATCATGTGATGAAAGAAAAACAGAGTAACTTCTTGCATCATCACTCACTTCTTTCTGAAGACATCTCTATGACTGACGAGACCAGCTGGAAGAACGAGGCCAGCGAAACAAATATATAATTTAACTTACATTGCAAATATGCTTATATAAGCACGATTACTTTTGTAAGCCAATTCCAAACGCACTAGGCCCCCCAATAGTTGTTAACACATCTCTATTAATTTCCTGATTAATATGCTTATATAAACATGATTGGTTATAAATATGCTTATATAAGCATACTTGCTTATTAAATCACACGCAAAATGTATTTGGAGGGTAGCTGACGAGACAAGTGAAGAAAGAATATAATTTCACTTATCCAAACAATAATATGCTTATATAAGCATATTTGCTTATATAAGCAATATATAAGTACATACCACCTTTATTGCATACCAGCTTATATAAGTACATACCACGTACTTTAATGATAATATCTTATTTTATCAGGCACATTTCCTCATCTTTTTGCTTCTTTTTAAAGTGCTCCAAAATCGACAATTTCCAACTGATTGAGATGACACCATGATGAGGCACGACTTTAGGCCCTGGTTTATGTGTGTATTAAATTTAAAATATCTGGCTCAATTCCTTCATACCAAACTCGCGTGCACAAAGTACTTAACTTCGGGTCCAAATGTTAAAATCGACAATTTTCAAAGTGTTCCAGAATCGACAACTTTCAACTGATCGAGATAAAATTTTAACGAGGCACGACTTCAGACCTCGGTTGATACGAGAATAAAATTTGAAAGGTCTAGCTCAACTCCTTCATACCAAACTCGCGTGCACAAAGTACCCTATATCAAGCGGGACAGACAGACATACGGACAGACGGACAGACGGACGGACAGACGGACAAGCTCAACCCTATATCCTCTTGTTTTCACGGGGGATAAAAACACAACGATATGTGGTAAAGATTGGATTCAAAAATACGGCCGATTTTAACGATTGCATTGTCACATGATGATCGATTTGTTTAAATCGATAGATATATACATAAACATAAAATTTTATTATACGTTCAGTGAAATGATTTTGATGGCCATGATCTTTAAACTTTTAAAAACTTGCATGTAAATAAAAATACATTAATTTTTGAATTTAACAGTACAAAATATATTGTAGCAATCAATATTTACAATATTTAATTTGGACTCCACCAAATTCTATATGACGTAAGCTACCTGTGAGTGAATATTTACATAATATGATACACATTGTGAGATCAAACGCTATAATATCTTCTGAGATGACATAAGATGTACGTAAGCATACATCTATTGACGTAAGTGATGTTTCAGGCCTTCCCATAGTGGGACCCATATGAGGCATTAGTGACCTTATTTGGCTTCGTGTTAGCCTCACCCTGTAGGACAATTGCAAAACACAAACAGTATAAGCTTTTCAAGAGATGTCTGATGGATGTCGTGTTTACTGCGAAATTATTTCATATCATAGTTTATAATGTAAACTTAATCATTAATAGTGCAAGTACCTTAAACTCAAATTTAAATCAAATAACATAACAGATGTAGCTCGACCTCATACATTGGCTATAGTGTGCTTTATGAATGAAAAAGGCACATTAAAACATTTTGAGAGTGTATTTTGAGAGTGTTTTTAAGTTTTAAGTTTTAAGTTTTGTAAAAAATATTATTTCGATTTCCTTATTATTGACATTAATCTCTTCCCCTTCCCCTTTTGTTTTTAAAAACGCATGTTTCTAAAACTGACCCAAATTTAAGAATCTATAATTCAATTAAGTATAACATAATATGCTTCTGGGACTGAAAATTGCATCAGGGTGACATGATATACTTTTCTTTAAAACATTTACTGATATTTGAACGGAATATGTTTAAGCATAGAAACACAAACCATTTTACGAAACATATGTTCGCTTATTATGATGTATTATATCAAACAAAGCTGAAACAAACATGTTAAATTTACATCAATTGCATATGTACGTTATATTTACAGGTTGATGGTTGAAACTGATGTCTCTATCAGACATGTCAACTGTGAGTTGATGTAAAACAACATTGATAGTGATAGTGATCTTTACAAGGTAAGAAACAATTAGTTCTTGTAATTTTATCTATGGTACAAATATTCTAGTATATAATTAATTGATACACTGGTAACCAATATCTACATTTGTACAAAGTGCCAATATAAAATTTATTTATACACAGGCAACAAATATCTATATTTGCACACAAAATGTATAGTTCTATTAAAATGTTACAAATAGGTATACGTTTGAATGTATGTAAATTTGGTAAGAACCGCGCAACATAGATTTGTAGAAATGTTAATGCTTCAAAATATGCAGATATTTTTCATTGCTATCCTGGATCTATCATATTTACAATGGCTGCTATCGGTTAACAAATGAGACATCAATAAGTGTTCGTATCAGTGTAACAGTGTAACAGTGTTTGTATCTGTATCCTAGATAAAAGCTACAAAACTGCGTATATATACTTTTCAAGTCCTTGATAAAAGTTTCCTGCAAAACCGCGTATATTAATACTTTTAAATGCATAGTTTAAGTCAAACTTAACGGAATTCCTTAGTCTTCTTTTTGATGTTATGCGACAGAGCTTCTTTACTGACTTCATGAAAATAAATGTAATGTCGGAAAGCATATAAATGAAAAAGACACATTTGTATTGTTGACATGACCATATTCATAAATGTTCTGTGTTTCCGGAAAATAACATGAGAATATATGAATCCATAAGTATGATGCGTCACTGTGCAAAGTAACATATCAGAAGCCTTACGTATTAAACAAAAAAAATGATTATGTTATTGACGAATGAAAAATAACACGTCACAATAGTGTGAGCGCATCTTCAAAAATACGCGTGTACGACCTTGCGTTTACCCATGACTACCCGATACAAATGTGATGTTGATTTTAAAAGGACAAAAGTGCTATGATGCACGGGGTGACAAGGTTTGAATACCACAGAATATTAAAAACAACATAGGCCTCTGTAATATATAAATTATATGCCATTTTTTATTTTGGATCATTCATTGCAGCATTGTTTTTGGCTTTTAGCTTTGAGCATAGGTCTTCCATTTGCATACATAATCCCCTTTCCAATTAGCAATGCGAACTGGCTGTGGAGGAGAGGTTTGATAACAAAGTCTTTATACGTTCATTATTACAGATATGCCTAACAATTTACTCACATGCGTATATAATGACCACCTGGAATAATATAATTGTAATTAACTGGCACCATAAGTTGTAGCATTCTAATCTCTTCCGCTTAAATGACGTGATTGATATACTTAGCATTCTAATATGGAGGCGCTTAAGGTATTTTAGAAGATCTTAATCAATCAATTGATGATGTTTTGATAAATTTCTACATGTTTTATCCCTTTTGTATCAGTTGAGATTTTATGTTTGTTTATAGATCTCTTTATCGGGTTGTGTTCAAAAAAAGTTTGCTATGAAGATAGTAATTGTTGTTATTTTCAACTTGTTATTGAGAAGTCGTAATAATATTATCACACCTATTTTAATAACGCATTCTTTGTGTATTTTATGAAAGCTAGTCAATCAAGTATGCAGATGTTTTGTGTTCCGTAACAGAAGCCAGGGTTCATCCTAACTCCGACGGATTATGCGCGCGGCGCGCACGCCTCCGTTTTGGACGCGTGATTGACCTGAAGTTCCGCGCACAAGGAAAAACATATATCCAGATTTTTGTACAGCATCATTGATTATTTAACACACCTTAAATGCTTGATGGTTCTTTTATTAAAGCATAACTAGTGTTATTACACGAGCGACGAAGGCGCGAGCTAAAATTCGTCAGGTATTTTTTTAACAATATGCAAGTTCGGTATGCGCGAGCGAAATTGTTAAGGAAAAATGTGAAAAATAATAAATTGCAATGATATAACGAAATTCTCAGATGTTTCATAATGAAAGTCCCTTTTTTTCTCTGATTTACTCAAAAAGTCCAAACTTCCTGGTTTTTTTCCCGATTTGAAAACGGATTTTCAAATTCCATGGTTATTCCCTGACGCTGGTCACCCTGATTTTATGTAGCCTTCAGACTCACAAGATCATTCTTACTGCGAAGTATTGCAGATCGGATAGATCAGTAAACCAAAAGCAAGTACGATAACCCCTCGTTAATTCGAACTACTGGGGTCCGGAGAAATCGGTTGGAATAAACCGGGGTAGCAATTAAAGAACGGTTACTGAATATATGCAAGCTACAAAGGCGCAAGTGATTTTTTAAGGTTTAAAAGAGTCCGAATAATTGTGGGTCAAATAATCAAGGCCAATGGTTTTTTTATATATGCTCAAGTCAATTACCGGGCAGAAATTCCCCACTAGAAATTCACACCTGAAATTAAAAATGTAAGTTCTGTGGTTCGGGATGGAGAGTGGCATAACTTCGGGGTTCTCGCGGACCCGCCCGCCACTTGAGGATCATTCAAGGATGGCGCACATCCATTGACGCTTAATACAAACGATAATGGGAGCGCCGAAGGCGCGAACATAGAATAATAAGGATTGAAATAAGATAAATATTCATTGGTTTGTATAATTACATCCGTTTAAAATTCGGAAGCATATCAACATATGTTATGGCGCGCATCCCTCCGTTTGCAACGCGCGATAAGAGATTGGGGCTCGCGCAGTACGCGCACGGGGGAGTTGTGAACGCGCGATTTGAAATTTAGAAGCGCGAATCGCGCGTGCGCGCGTAGGTAGGATGAACCCTGAGAAGCTTTCAATAACATGGTTCTTTCTTTAAATATTTTAGGTAAGTTATTAATAAGGCGTTGTTATAATACGCTTATGTGAACTAGATACTACAATACGGAGTTTTCGGTGATAAAAGAGTGTACATAGTGCATTAAAAAACTAAACAGTATGCTGGAATACAAATGTAGGTTAAGGAGCCGCAGAAGGAGTGTTGAAATTTCCATTATTTCAAAGTGAATGATTTACAATAAAAATATATAAGTGAGGAAAAATAATGTATATCATGTTAAACAAATATATAGGCGGTAAAATAAATGCACACTAAATTATCAAAGTTTAATACTTTAGTCTTTGTTTTTCAGGATAAATTAGCCAAAAAATGTCTTTCAAACTAAATGAAACTGGAACTTCAGCATGAAATGAGATCGCAGACATCTAAAACCGTCATATGTTGCTATGGGAAATTGGTGCTGTAAGAGCAGCAGTCGTTTGGAGACTGCCGTGCAAGCAGTAAACGATGAAACTGCACAAAAACAACAAACTTCGCATGTAACTACAGAAAATATAACTGGTTACAGTTGCAGTGATTCGGAGCCTGACTACCGACCACTAAATGAAATTGACCAAAATAAGCATTTGGGGACTGTCTTTTCGGGAGTTTACGATGAAGTTGCACGAAATCAACACACTTCACATACAACTACAAGAAACAGAACTTGTAGCAGTAGCAGTGATGTGGAGAAGGACGACCCACAACTCAATGAAATCTATCATAATATATCAGTTCACAATGATATTGCACAAAATCAGCCAACTTCACCGGCAACTACACAAAACAGAACGTGCTACAGATGTAAAGACTTAGAGACTGCTGCCTTAGTTAACTGTATTAAACATTACGTTGAATATGCAAATTGCCACAATAGATATTTAAGGAACGAATTTCATGTTGCCGCTGAAAAAGGACACAGGAATATCATTAGGTTATTGGCACATCCAATGTATGATATTGACATCAACGGCTTCAACTTTTTGGATCAAACCCCTTTAATTGTTTCCGCAATTTATGGTAAAATTGACTGTTTCATTATTCTTTTAAAATGTGGTGTAAATACTGAACCTAAAGATTTTAAAGGAAAGACTGCGATGGATTACGCCCTGAAAAATAAATTTCGAGGTAAGTAAATTGTATCTTGTATTGTTATCTTTATGTTGCTTATCTATATTGCTTTCCATCGAAGTAACACACATAAGTAAAAAACAATTAATTTGTTTATTATGCGTATACGAGTAAACACACGCTATGAAATTTCAAAAACAATGCACAAACAAAGCACGTGCAAAATAATTCAAGATCAATTTTTTTCAGTGAATCGATTATACAAAAATACCTATAATTCAAGAACAGTCATATGTTATATATAAAAAATATGCTAGTAAATTTTGATTGTCCCCGAAGTTTTTTTTTCATGAATATTAATATACAACCAAGTTAAATGTATATTTATATGTCACATATCACAACATGAATTATATTTATAGCATAAATTATAGTATTTATTATAATAGCACAGTGAAGGGAATAGACAGCTTTTAAACTTTTAAGGGGTATTGAATCTCCATATTAAAAATATAAATGGTTGACAAATCTTACCTTGATTTTCTAAATAAATGATAGGTTTTTATTATACCATAACAACAGTGACTGTAAGTCTTTAAATGACCTAGTTGTATTTCATTTTTTTTCATACGATTTGAATCATTAAGTTTTTAATTCACTTATAAACAGATAAATTCATCATAGCACTTTCAACTCATCTCTCAAAGGAGCAGCTTCAAGTCGCATTCCATAGGGCATGCGCGACGTCAGACCGTAACACAGTATTCGAGCTATTCAAGATTGGAATAGATCCGAGTTGGCGAGATGGTAACGGCGTTTCATGCCTCGACAAAGCAATTATAAATCAAAACGGTAATAATCGAGTTAGTTTGATTAAATAATAATATCAAAGCAATTAATGAAAAGTAAAACAAGTATAACAAGATTGAAGTTATGGTTCGGATAAATGATAAGAAATACCTTCAATCATTAAATTTATTTTTATTCTTGAGGCATTGTTCTCAATTGTTTATGTTAATATTTACAGGACCATGCTTTGTTCATTTTTTTTGTCGCTTTTCAATATTTTGTGCACAAACTCAATGTCCTTCAATTTAAATCTACAGATGGAGCAATTCTAGGGGTGGCTTCTTACCTCTCTAAGGAGCAGCTTCAAATTATGTTCAATTTGAGATGTGGAACGTTAAAAAGAGAAACTTTGTCTGAGCTTATGGAGTTGGGTGCCGACCCACTGTGGCGAGATCAGAACGGTTTATCAATCATCGATCGGACGCTAACAAACCAAGATGGTAAAACGCTTCATCAACAAGTTTTTATCTAGTTTATTTCTATTTGATATCTTGAAATAGACACTAATAAAAGGTGGTTGACAATGCATTTGTCTATTGAAAAATCAAATTGGAGCGGTGCATCATGCATTGAACGGGAACTCATTGATAAACGTTAATAACACTTAAAAAACAAATTAAAATGAATCGTCGTTCACAATGCACCTTTAGCAAATTTCAAACAAATTGAAGAAATTTAACAAATTATTTATTCTTACTAAAAGTTTTTCTTTTACTAACGAAAATGATGGGTTATATGGCAATCATTATCGCGCTGATGATATAGGTTTATGGTGCTCTGCACCTTCAAACAATAGCTGAATTTTGTATCAAGATTAAATATGCTTATAAACAGATGGAGCGATTTTAGCGATATCAGGTCATCTCTCAAAGAAACAACTTCAGAGTGTATTCCATAATGTATGTGCATGGTCAAAGCGTAAAACAGTATCCGAGCTTCTCAAGATGGGAGTGGACCCATGTTGGCAAGATGATAATGGAATTTCATGCATCGACAAGGCACTCATGAATCACGGTAATAGTTTCGATATGTGTATATTTTTTAAATGCTCAGAAGTACGATAGACTTATCTGGCTTCAGATGAATTGTTTATCATTATATTATCCGTTTGTTTTTATTATTTTTCATCATTCACACTGGTGAAGCGCTATATTACTGCCCTCATGATATTCTTCTTGCGATAAGAGTATCATAGATATTCGCCATGAGATTATTGTATTTTGCGTTATATGATTACCCCTGTTTCAAAAATATATTTGTCTGGAACAGACTTTGTTCTCTGTCATGCTAGAGATATTAAAGCTTCATGCTAAAGGTTTGTAATAAAATTAATCTCATTGATCGCATTATTTTAAAAGACGGCATAATCGAAATGCAACGAGAAATACAATAAAGAAGTGGTAAATATTTGAAATATGTTGCGTTTTATACAATAATTGTGCTATTTAAGAAAACGTTATCAGCTGGTGATTGTTTCGAGATTTATTTTCCAAGTGATCCTCGAGACGATTTGATAAGATACATTGCTAGATTATACATATGCGTCTCATTATAATTATCGTAAAAAGATGCTTGCATTCCTACTCACTTCGATGTGTCGCTTATCTAGCAGCATATTAAGCAGCACATTTGAAATAGGCTTTCAACTACTTTATTTCAAAGTTAAGAACTTACTAAATAAGATCAAATGAAATTAAATCGTTTTCATTGTTTCCTTTTGAGTCCACGTGTTGTTATAAGAGTGCTGCTTTAGATTAAATTTAGTATGTCATATGCTTGATACAAAGTATTTAAAACTGTTTAGACGGCGTGATTTTCGAAACGATTCCTTACCTCTCTTCGGAAATTCTTAAACATATAGCTCGAAACGCAGTTTTCAAATATGAAACTGTATTGGAGTGGATCAAGCTAGGTGTTGAGGGTACGGAGATTATTACTTTATGTGTGTGTGTGTCTAAAATTCTTTCATATATATTTTACAAAAAGCTAAATACATGTTTTAATTTTTAATATTAAAACATTATCGACCACGATACACTAAAACATTTGTGTCAATTGGATTGTTTTTTTTTACAGTGTTCAACTGTCTTTTTATTTGATGTATCAAATCCGACCACTTTATGCACAGACTAAAATCATGGAATATTGAATTTATGCGTTAACAGATACCAAAATATTGGCAATGACTCGTCATCTCTCACAGAGAGATATTCAACCTGTATTGCATGAAGGATGCTTAGCATTTGAACCTGAAACTGTATCTGAGCTTATGAAACTGGGAGCAAGCCCCCCGTGTCGTGATCTGTACGGTGAATCATGCATCGATAAGGCATTAAAAAATGAAAAAGGTAATGATATTGATTATTGAGTTTCGATGAATTCTTGCATTAAGCTAGACTATAATTTGCATGTATTGTATGAATATATTCTTTTATTATTTTTAAATATGTTTATCATAATGATCGATTTTTGAATAAAAAATGATTGCATTATGTGATAATTTGTTGCGTGTTTAATATTGTTAGTTCTATGTTTTTTCAAACTTTATTTGTGTTTATATTCCTTAACGCATTGCATGATCCTGTATGAATCCTTAGACATGGATCACGGTCGATTGATGTCCTCAGATCACCCAAGACGTTATATTCTATAGAAAAAAACTCTTTTTAGGCAAGACTGTCGTGGCTTTAGCACGTCATCTTTCTAAAGACCAACTTCAGCCGGTGTTTAATCAGGCTTGTCAAGACTTGGATTTAAACACAGTAACTGAACTATTGCGAATAGGAGGAGATCCATTTTGGACTAATTCCGAGGGTTTCACTTGTATAATAATGGCGGCTTTGAGTCCCATATATGCAAGATACAAGCTGCGTGTTTTGCAAAGTGAACGGGTCAGTATTATAAATAAAATATATCATTTAAATAAGTAACGTGCTTTCTTTTGTCCAAGGTTTTCGATTTTGATGAATTGTCATCTTAAGCTTAATATAAACTAACATATAACATGTTGAATGTCACATTTGTCAAGGTATCGGGGAATGAACCTGACGGAAAGGTGCTGAATTATCTGTTACAACTAGAAGCAGGGTCTCAATCACACACACTTAGAAGATATGAGATATTCAATATGGAATGCCCTCAAGGAATAATAGAAACATTTGATGTTATTAGACAAGGAATGCAAGTAAATACACCTCCTGAAACATTTGCCGTTGCGGTTTCAATTCTACCATCATTGTTTATAGGCGCTTTAATAGTATTGAATGCAGATCTGAATAGTTCATTCGAAGATGGTGAATATGCCGTTCATGCAGCATTGAGGGTGAATTCCCTTGCCAAATTTGAACAAATAGTAGCAAACAATAAAACTTGTTTAACACTTGAATGGCGAGGGCTTACTCCAATCGAGACCGCACTTGTATACTATCTGTCGGGAAACGCCATTAGTAAAGTAATGGAAATGCTTGAAAATGAGACAAAGGAAAGTCTGTTCAAGATTGCACAGTATGTATAATATTCATAATATTCATATATATTTCTGGTTTGTTTTCTTTTTGGCGAATAAAAAAATTTAATTTCAAACAAAAACAATTTGACTTATTTGTTATTTATAATCTTAATCATAAAATAGTATATCTATCATATAGTATTTTTCAATTTTTTATTCATAGAAAATGCAAATTTCATTGAGAGAGCTGTCTTACATTTGCAATTCGAATAGGATGTTTGAAAATGATCAATTTATGGAGTTTGCAAGAAAATATATTAGCCTGTGATGATACAGGAATGTGTGCCTTCCAACTGTCTTACCAACGCAAAGAAGTATATAATATACTTAATCAACATGTCACCTTTGAACAAAGAGAACATTGTGACTCCGAATATTCCAAGCAAATGAATGAATGGTATGATGGTGTTGAAAACTGCAAGACAATGTATGGTACATTGCAAAAAAAGTTATTGAATACCCAGAAAGTATTACGTTTCTTGATTTTGCAAGAAAATTTGTTTTGAAAAACAGCGAAAGTCTCTGGTCGGCATCATGTTATCTATTTGACTCTCTTGTCGAGATCATGGATGAGTTTTCAAACACTATATCAAGAAGTCAAAAGTATTCATTTCTTGCATTTATTGCAACAAAAAGTGGGAGTCTCAAAGAAGGCACAAAGACCTTCGTTCCAAATGAAGCAGACATTACTTGTATCGCAACACATACTGATGGCATAGAGATTCTAGACGCAACATCATCGCAATCGTGTATTCGTGTACAAAAGTCGAATGCGGATTTGGGCTGGTCACGATTATGTGTCGAGGAGGATATTCTCTCGCCTCAAAAATTGGAAGTTGAGTTTTGTGATGCAATGGAATACGCGTTTGAGAATACAGTTATTAAATCCCCTTTTTCAGCAGGCAAGTTTTCACTTCAACGAAAGGACAAAATATCGTGCTTTCACTTGCTTTATAGAAGTGACACAATTAAAGATTTGGTAGTTTCGGTTGACTTTGTCTTCGCTTTTCCTCATCCAATGTATGTGGTTGATCGATCACTCAGGAAGGAACTTGGGGTCGACGGTGCAATGTTTTACCTTATACCAAAGGTCTCACTCCGAAAGACAATAACTCACAAGAACGCACACTTCCTTGTGTCATATTCCGATATCGAATCAAAATTTATCATGAATCTCCCAAAATACATCCGCATTGGTTACATTTACGCAAAAGCAGCTCGATCACCGAAACTTTACCGACTACCAGATGATGTCGCAAGTCGCATTCTCGAACCAATATGCGTCGAAGAGATTATCACAACTTATATGTTGAAGACATGTCTGATGCGTCTCTGGTCAAGCGACAAAACATTTAAAAAACAATATCATTCACTAAGCCGCATTGCATACTTTCTTTAAGATGAACTGCGTGATCGAGTGATGTACGCTGGGAAACTCGAATTCTTCTTTGATGATTCAATCAACCTTGTGTACTGCGACCACAAGTTTGACATAGACTATGACGACAAACTTGGCTGCTGTCTGAAGCGAATGCTGATCGTTGGATTTTGTGAGGCCATCATGGAAATGCTCCAGAAATGTAGTTTGCATTGACTTAAGCAATTCAAAATACGAGGCCCAGAATAATTTAAACATGCATTTGTTGATGATATAAGTGGGACGAAACCCTTGTACTACACTAATCTATGTTTTTAATACTTTAAAAGAGTAATGAAAATATAAGTGAACCATATATGTGTAAACAATAACATAACACAAACAGTACATGGCTTTACTTTATACGCATCTAGTTGTATTCACTTAGTTGCATCGTGTGTGTAGTTCATTGATAAAATATAAAGGAGTAAGTAAATGTTTTATTGCGAAGACATTAAGAACTTTTTGGTTTGTATTTTAGTTTGTATTATGGATGTGTGTTAATAGCCCTACGCTATTTGGTTGAAATGAATCGATGATAAATTTCTTCAAATTTATTTTGCATGAGTAAATTTAATATATGCCATATATTATTTAGTGTGAACATGTAAATAAAATCATACTTCACCGAATAAAATCATACTTCACCAAAAAGACGGGTATTCGTGACCTATTGCGCAGACCTATTGCGCAGACCAAAAGCCACGACTTTGGTCTGGGCATTCCACTTCGTGCCGTCAAAAAATCCATCTTTTCCTGAAGCCTGTGACGCAATATTATTATATTTTTTAATGTCTAATTGATGAATTAATATATGTGTACTTCTTTATTTATTCATTTAGCTAATTTCTAATCTTTCTACATACAAGGTAACACTACAAGGATACGATATAATTCCAGTTTATCAAATGTATGCATCACATGTATTATCATTACAATTGGTGTATGTTCTTCATAGTAAAACAAAACTTCACAGTCACGTAATCGATTGATATAATTATGACGTCACACATTCGTTTGCTTAGATGTGATGATGACGTAGCAACGAGGAGAGGTCACAGGTTCGAACAAACGAACGAGATGGGCAGACGATATGCTGTCCTGGAAATAGAACAAATACTTGTTACCGTTTTTTTAAGTAATATCTACAGCTACAGTGCCAAGAGATTTCGTACGAGATGAGTGTTTGGTATATCCGGGTTCCCGATATAAAACGCTGTATAAATAGTACTACGCATGCAAACAACTATATTCCATTATCTACTTTCTAATAAAATTAAAATATATATTGATATTATCATAAGTTATTATTACATGATGAGAGTGATTACATATATGTGAACACAAACACAACTAACATTTATCATTATCGAACGTGTATCTTTAATTTTACGCTTTATATATACTACAGGTACATACATGTATACAAAAAATATTTATTCATTTTATTTTTATAAAATGAAATACGTATTGATGTCACCAAAGGATATTTTTAAACGATATCATAAGAGTGAATAAATACCAATCCTTACCATCTCTAAGACATAGACCAATCTGTCTAGCAAAATGAGCGATTCGACAACGGGTGCAAGCGCCGCTTTGAGATGAAAGAATTTCGCCATTCGCAATTGATATATAGCGTATTTGTTCTCATAGGCCAATATCTCATCCATTGAAAGCTGAAATCACAATGATAAGCTTAAGTTATAAATTAAATTGATTCAATTAGTTGTTTGCGCTTACATTTGGAAATAATGAGACATGGCTCAAAACCAAATGAATTAATGGTGTCAGTGTTATAAAATAACGCCAATGTTTAAATTGATATAACATATAAGATAGAAGAGTGGAGGGGCGTCCGCTTGATGACTATTTGTAAATTAAAACTTATCAATTATTTCCTAAATTCATTAAATATTCCTTTTATAACATAAACGAGTATCTTGCCTAAATGTAAAAGGATTTCCTTCGAATGTTACATATTCTTAAATACATATACATAAAACAACAACTGAGCCCACTTGCTTCTCAATGCCTAGTTTCTGTAATGCTTTGTGACATACTCTGCAAAGGACTGGCAAATCTTCCGATTCGCCAATCGTCTCGATATTCCCCGTGACATCACGAATGATAACTTGGATCAGGGCTCGCCAGTAGATCGACTCTGACGCCGTCTAGTGGGCAAGGAAAAGAGAAATATTGTTTTAATCGCATTAATGAACCCAATTATGGGATGACTTACATTTATATTGAATTTATGGCTTTATTGGTACAATGTCTATAGACATTTCTTTCTCAATATCTTTGAAAAACACATTCACTCTCCTTCTTCCTCGTATTCTCATTACTCGATACACTTTTTTTCTTCCTTACCCTCTTTTTCCACGATATCACTTCTCTATTGTCTGAACACTGACATGAAATTTCGGTTAATGTGACTTTATAAATAGTTTTTTTTTCTGGATATAGCACTTGACCACAATAATGTTTATTATATATTCAAATGTGTTATTAAAATATGATATACAGTTTATTTATCTGTACGTGAAAACTAATAAAAGATTATTCGATAAGAAATGTAATATCCACTTGGCCTTTTTATGGACGTAGAACCAAGAAGGGTCAACATCCGGGCATTGCGACCTTATTATTTCGATGTAAATATAGTTGAAGCATAGAAACGTACGTAAAACAGCATTAAATTATATAATTAAATCTGACCAACTGCCATTAATTATTAGCTTATCAATATATCACAAGGAAATATTCTAAATATTTTCTTAATAAAAAAAAACAATCATACCAAGTTACCTCTGCGAACATTTAGCTTACTAAAATACACAATATTAAATTAATCAAATCAATAATACACTCTCAGCAATCATTTTTTTAATTTCAAATTAGTGTCGAAGAGGTTTACTACTTGCTATAACAACTCTTCATACAGACAAAGGTATCAACGCATTTGAAAAGGTACAGGGTTACATGTGCAGGCCAAATCAGCCACTCACCCTGACAACTAACAACCTTGAAGAAATTACAGATGTTCCCTAGTATACAATTTAGCGACGCAACCACAACTGACACCAAGCAGTGAAAACACGTAAAACGTATGGGAATACGAGATATCGCATATTTATTTACCTATAGGTCAGTTTTTTTGCATGGCAAAGCACTGTTCACGGCATAAAACACGGTGGTTTTCACTGTGATCGGATTACGTAGATGCATTTTTAAACATAATGAAACATAATGCACATAATTAACATTATAATAACTTTTATTGCTCGTTAAGCCATGCCAATTTCTGTCTCACCATGAATAACTCAAGTACATATACAATGCACTCTCTCGCGTCTTCCGAACCCTCCATAAGGGTCTCAGCAGGGTGATAGTGGTCCTACAGTCGGCTCATAATTTGAAACAACAAGTTGACAAGACGTTAACTGAATTGGAAACAGCGATTAGTATTCAAAGCATCAACAATTGGATAATAATACCTGTGTTATTTTGGACTTAAAATGTATAACTTCCTATTTAGAAATACATGAGGTGGATCGAAAGCAATGCATAATAAATCCTGATAGGTTTAATGTATTACAAGTTATGGTAGAAATTATAATAAACAAATGGAAAACACACACGCAGTTATCTTATAAGCAAATAACATATTATTTTACATTATTATATATGGTTGGTTACTTTTAAAAGAATATGATGCCACGACGAGACAATGAAGCGAAAACATAATGTACTGTTTTTTGAAAATAATTACAAATAAGTTTTCTATTATATTAAACATGATATATTATATGTGGACATACTATCGTGCTGTAAAATGTTTTTTACCTATCTATTTCCTGTAATTCTTAACTGAATTAAATATTATATCGGAATCGAATTGAATCGAAGTTAAGGTACGTAACAAATATATTATTATTTAAGTGCAAAATATAAATATATATCCATTTTTGTCTAGAACTCATAGTTTAACAATTTTCATTCTAACTGATGTGTTCAAGAAAGCAGCGATAATATCAACAGTTCAATCAATTTGAAAATGAACTTTACCAATTTAGGGATTCAATGTCTTTAAGAAGAACACTTGAAATCCTTTATAAAAGAAATTACATATATTGATTTAAAATATTATTTACGTCATATGATAAATAGCTATGTTTATAGATAATCGAAGTAAATCCTATTTTAACCATCTAAACGTGAATTTTATCAAAACATTGCACGCAGAATCAAATGTTTTCATATGATGCGTAAAACAACACTTATGCTTAAATAAATGACAATATACTTATCACAAATACACATATCAGCAGCGATTCGATAGAGATGTTCTGCTCGTTTTTTATAGCAGCTGTTGAGATAATCAAGATTTTGTCATAAGTGAAGACGAACGAAGCCATTGAGACTCCGGTACTCCTAATGTATGAATAACGCGTGATTAATTCACAACAAATTACAGATGGTAAAACCCAATAGGGAATTAAAAATGCACCTATTTCAATTATCTGTGCGGTTCAAACCAGCTTAATTTGGTTTCAAGTGTAGCTATAGGGTTAATTTCACCATAGTGATCCCTAAATAGTAAATATGATATAATTCTAATAATATACTTCGAATAAAAGTTTTATTGATATTACAGAGGTTTGTCAGATACGCATCAATATTTCATTACCAGCAATGTCAATCATGTTTGAATTGAATTATTGGTATTTATTTTTCTACAACATAGAAAAATCTGTCGAAACTGTCAATAATCAGCTAGAATAATCGACAATATAATAGTAAGCTATTTTAAACATGAAAATGTAGTATAGGTGTAAAAAACAGTAACCACAAACGTATTGTAGGCATTCCTTTTACTTACACGTTTATATAAGTTAATGCTTTTTTGATATATTCACATTAAAAAACGGGTCGTGACGATAAAGTTGTTGAATTAATCCTTTGCGAATAATAAGTACGTTGTCAGTTATTGCATACAGAAGTGCTTATCATATCACCGTTTATTTTGCCAAGTTAAGTGAACTCATGCACATAGAAGTTGAATGTCTATACAATATGCATATGCGTATTGCCCCTCTCGGTGTGGCATATAAAACATTTTTGAAATTGACAATATTATATCTTATTATAATGATATATGACCTATTTAGATGAATAATTTGCAGTTTTTTAACAACACAGAAACAGTCAGCTTCACATATAAGTTCTTTGTATACTTTATGTGATATCAGCACTATTCTCTATTGAATATGTGTTTTATGGGAATACAATTAAATGAATAAACTATAAGTATTAATTGATAATCCTACATATGGATTTACATATAAATTGTCATTCATATATTGGAAAATTTTGTCTAAACGCTTTTCCCAGGATTGTTTAAATATATTTCATATATTTAAAAGATTCTGAATAGTGCCTTTTTGTAAAACCGAAATTGTGCAAATA
>LQRL01047086.1:64566-75585 GCA_001703475.1 Hydroides elegans | reverse complement strand
AGTGGTGGAGGTAAAATAAGAAGCACCCTAACACTTCTCTCTCATAAATGCTTTCACTCCAGGAAGTCTAGATTTCTATATGGGTTCCTAACATCGAAAAGAAATTTAACGTTTTTCAAATGGTGGATCGTTAGCTGTCCTGTAAAGGCCCTATACCTAAAACGCTCGAGTACCCTTCTGGTCAAATACAAATTTGGGCCATTTAAATCACATTACTCGTTTGTCGGATCGAGCACATTTCACCTTTTCACCCCGATTTAACTATTGTTGAGAAGAGGGCAATTTTCAAAATGACCATGACTAAACATTTTGACGCTTTGATTATTCATTATTGGTCGTGAACAAACAGCGTTTACTGAATACATTATGAACGTATTCATATAAATTGACATAAAATCTTTACATTGCGATTTATTGCGTCTGTTGAATTTTGTTGATTAAAATATCATTCTTAGTGATTGTAAATTAAGCAGTCTTGATAGATTATTTTTGCTACGTTAATACAGTTAAAATGCACACACATCACTGTATCACATACATCACTGTATCACATACATCACTGTATTAACATAAAAGAAGAAAATATAACGGCCCGTTCCCAATTTGAATGACGTAATTACTGACCCAAGCTTCGCGGAACACCCCTGAATAAGGAACATTCTTGCCGGTCCCGAAGGTGTTCCCTTAACAGGAGTTTTACTGTATTTATAAATGAAATTGGATTTTTTTATGATATAATGAAAAATATCGTTATATTTAGGAATAAAATAGTTTAAACATATATTTTCGTTTTGTTCAAGTTGACGAGTCATTGTTGCGTCATACGTAAACAATATCAAATTCACATAGAAAGCATATCGAAAACGTTAATCAAGTTTCAGATCAATTTATAACCAGATGAAGTCATCTAAGCAATAGCGGCTCATCTCTCTCATATTTTGAATATTTATTTTGCATAAATGTAATGCATTCAATTTCAATCTACAGATGGAGTAATTCTATGGATTGCTTCTTACCTCTCTAAGGAGCAGCTTCAAATTATGTTCAATTTTGGATATGGAATGTTAAAAAGTGAAACCTTGTCCGAGCTTATGGAGCTGGGAGCCGATCCACTGTGGCAAGATCATAACGGTTTATCAATCATCGATCGGGCATTAAAAAACCAAGATGGTAAACGCTTCTTCAACAAGTTTTTATCTAGTTTACCTATATTAAATATGTTGAAATAGACTCTCATAAAAGGTGGTTGACAATGGATTTTTCTAATGGCAAAATCAAATTAGAGCGGCGCCCCATACATTAAAAGGGAACTTATTGATAAATGGTAATAACACTTTTTTAATGAATCGTCGTTACAATGCACGTTTAGAGAATTTCAAACAAATTGTGGGAATATAACATTTGTGTATTCTTACTAGAAGACTTCTATAACTACGGAAAATGATGGTTTATATGGAAGTCATTATCGCGCTGATGATATAGGTTTATGGTGCCCTGCACCTTCAAACATTAGCTAAAATTTGTATCAAGATTAAATATGCTTATAAACAGATGGAGTGATTTTAGCGATATCAGCTCTTCTCTCAAAGAAACAACTCCAGAATGTATTCCATAATGTATGTGCATGGTCAAAGCGTAATACAGTATCCGAGCTTCTCAAGATGGGAGTGGACCCATGTTGGCAGGATGGTAATGGAATTTCATGCATCGACAGGGCACTCATAAATCATAACGGTAATAATATTGATAGATGCATATTTTTAAAAGACACAAAAGCACAACGGAAATATACTGATCCGGTCCAGATAAATGATTTATCACTGTAGACTCCACTTTTCTAATTATTTGTCATCGATCACACTGGCGAAGCGTTATATTACTGCCCTCTTGATATTCTTCTTGCGATAAGAGTATCTTAAATGTTTATCATGAGATTATTGGCTCTTGCGTTATATGATAACCCCTGTTCCAAAAATAAAAATTTGTCTTGATATTTGATTTATTTCAAACGATGAAATTGAAATGAAAATATTAATCTAATTTTCCAAAAGATATATTATCCGACATGCTTAAGACTTGAGAGGTTCATGCTAAAGGTTTTAAATCAAATTAATCTAATTAGTCAAATTATTTTAAAGGACGGACTTATAAAAATGCAACGGGAAATCCAATAAAGAAGTGGTGAATATTTGAAATGTGTAGCGTGTTCATACAATAAGCTTGTTATTTTAGAAAACGTTATCAGCTGGTGCATGTTTCGAGATTAATTTTTCAAGTGATCATCGAGACGATTAGATAGTATATATTGCTAGATTAGACAGATACGTCTAATATAAAACTCTTAAAAATATGTTTGCATTCCTTCTCATTTCACCGTGTCGCTAACTTTTCCTTATATCCACCGATTAATGTTGATTAGATATTGACTTTTTAAAAAGTATATTTGCCATCGATTTACCAATTAAGCTGCGCATTTGATATCAACTATAAAGTTGATATCAAATAAATCGGTAACTATAAACGTCAATACATGTATTTAGAATGATTAGTATCATTGCAGTTTGAAGACCTTACTAAATAATTATATCAAATGTAGGAAATCGTATATAATTTTCTTTTTGAGTCTACATGTTGCATAAGAGTGCTGCATCAAAATATAGCAAAGTATACCATATGCTTGATATAAAGTATACCATATGCTTGATATAAAGTGTATAAAAATGTTCAGATGGAGCGGTTTTAGAAATGATTCCTTACCTCTCGAAGGAAACGCTTCAACATATGTTTCGAAACGCAGTCTTTAGAAGTCAAACTGTATTGGAGTTGATCAAGATGGGTGTTGAGGGTACGGGGATTATTTTGTTATTTGTGTATGTCTAAAACGCCTTCATATGTATTTAAACAAAACAGTTAAATGCATGCTGTAATTTGGAAGGTATATTGAAAATTTAATCAATTTATGATTCTAAGTATGCCACATTTGTTTTGTCTTTCAAATCAAAACCAGACACGATAGTTTTGCAAATGATTTAAACACCTTTGTGTCGATTGTATTATTTTTTTACAGTTTAAGTTTTCAACTGTCTTCAGATCACCCAAGACGTTATATTCTATTAAAAAACTCTTTTTAGGCAAGACTGTCATGGTTCTAGCACGTCATCTTTCTGAAGACCAACTTCAGCCGGTTTTTAATCAGGCTTGTCAAGACTTAGATTTTAACACAGTAACTGAACTATTGCGAATAGGAGGAGATCCATTTTGGACTAATTCCGAGGGTTTCACATGTATCATAATGGCGGCTTTGAGCCCCATAGATGCAAGATACAAGTTGCGTGTTTTGCAAAGTGAACGGGTTAGGATTATATAAAAAAAAACTTTTTTTCAAAACTGTTTAGAAACACAAAACGATTTACAAGTATTAGCATGAACGTAACAAATATATCATTGAAATGAGTAACGTGCTTTCTTTTGTCCAAGGTTTTCGGTTTTAATTAGTTGTTATCTTTATATAAACTAACCTATAACATGTTGAATGTCATATTTGTCAAGGTATCGGGGAATGAACCTGATGGAAAGGTGCTGAATTATCTGTTACAACTAGAGGCAGGGTCTCAATCACACACACTTAGAAGATACGAGCTTTTCAATATGGAATGCCCTCACGGAATAATAGAAACATTCGATGTTATTAAACAAGGAATGCAAGTAAATACACCTCCTGACACATTTGCAGTTGCGGTTTCAATTCTACCACCATTGTTTATTAGCGATCTAATAGAATTTAATGCAGATCTGAATAGTTCATTCGAAGATGGTGAATTTGCCGTTCATGTCGCATTGAGGGTGAACTCCCTTTCCAAGTTTGATAGAATAGTAGCAAATAATCAAACGTGTTTATCACTTGAATGGCGAGGGCTCACTCCAATCGAGACCGCTATTATCTACTATCTGTCAGGAAACGCTATTAGTAAGGTTATGGAACTACTTGAAAATGAGACTAGTGAAAGTCTGTTCACAATTGCGAGGTAAGTATAATTCTAATATATTTCATTTTTTCTCTTTTGGACAAAATAAGAATCTATAATTTTGAACTCAATCATTTTATTTATTTGTTTTCTATTAATCTTCTTTATAAAATGTCATATCTATTATAGTCTCATTACGCTTTATTTATAGAAAATGCAAATTTCGTGGAGAGAGCCACGTTACATTTGCAGTCAGAATAGGATGCTTCAAAATGATCAGTTTGTGGGTATCACAAGAAAACATATTCGACTGTGATGACTCAAGAATGTGTGCCTTTCAACTGTCTTACCAACACAAAAAAGTGTATAATATAATTATTCAACATGTCACCTTTGAACAAAGAGAATATTTTGACTCAAAATATTCCAAACCAATGAATGAGTGGTATGATCGGGTTGAAAACTGCAAGACATTGTATGGCCCCTCACGAAAAACAGTTATTGAATGCACAGAAAGTGTGAAGTTTCTTCAAAATTCAGTTTTGCAAAATAACAAGAGTCTCTGGGATGCATCATGTTATATGTGTGACTATCTTATCGAGATTATGAATGGATTTTCAAGCACGATATCGAGAAGTGAAAAGTATTCATTTCTGGCGTTTAGCACAAGGAAATGCGGTAGTCTTAGAGAAGGCACAAAGACATTTGTTCCAAATGAAGCAGACATTACATGTGTCGCAACACATACCGATGGTATAATGATAGAGATCATTAAACCCGACTCATCACAATCATGTATTCGTGTGCAAAACCCGAATGCGGATTTGCGTGTGTTACGTTTGTGTCTTGAAGAAAATATTCTCTCTCCTCAAAAATTGGAAATTGAGTTCTGTAACGCAATGGAATATGCGTTTGAAAACACTGACATAAAACCCCCATTCTCGGCTGGCAGGTTTTCACTGCAACGAAAGGACAAAATATCGTGCTTTCACTTGCTTTATAGAAGTAACACAATTAAAGATTTGGTAGTTTCGGTTGACTTTGTCTTCGCTTTTCCTCATCGAGTGTATGTGGCTCATGGATCACTCTGGAAGGAACTTGGGGTCGACGGGGCAATGTTTTACCTTACTCCGAAAGACAATAACTCACAAGAACGCACACTTCCTTGTGTCATATTCCGATATCGAATCAAAATTTATCATGAATCTCCCAGAATTCATCCGAGTTGGTTACATTTTTGCAAAAGCAGCTCGATCATCAAAACTTTACCGACTACCATATGATGTCGCAAGTCGCATTCTCGAACCAATATGCGTCGAAGAGATTATTACAACTTATATGTTGAAGACATGCCTGATGCGTCTCTGGACAAGAGACAAAGCATTGTTAATAGAATTCGATTTGCCATTCGACATAGCATACTGTCTCTATGCGGAACTGTGTGAGTGTGTGAAGAACGACGGCAAACTCGAATTTTTCTTTGATGATTCAATCAACCTTGTGCACTGCGACCATGATTTTGACATAGACTATGACGACAAACTTGGCTGCTGTCTAAAGCGAATGCTGATCGTTGCATTTTGTGAGCCCATCATGAAAATGCTCGAGAATTGTGATTCGAATTGACTAACCCAATTCAAAACACGCAGCACAGAATAATGTGAAACATGCATTTGTTGATGATAAAAGTGGGACGAACCCCTTTTATTACATGCCTGCAAGTTATTTTATAAAGAAATGATAAGGAAACTGCCAGGGCAGGAAAATGCCGAACCGGCCCTCGACCATTCTATTTACAGCACAGGGGGTGACAGGGTATTGCGACGCGAATAAAATCACTTTTATTTTAACTTTAAACTATACAATCATCAGAAAGGCATATAATAAAAATAATACTTCATGTTTTGAGGGCAAAACGTTGATTGCTGGACCCTCGGGCACGGGGTTAGACGGACCTCAGGCTGCGCCTTCGGTCCGTCCTTACCCCTTGCCCTCGGGTCCAGCAATCAACGTATTGCCCTCAAAACATGAAGTTTTATTATAGTACTACACTTATCTATGTTTTATAAACGTTAAAGAGTAATAAATATATAAGTGAATCATATATGTGTAAACAATAACGTCACACGAAGTGTACATCACTCAACTTTAAACGCAACTAGTTCACTATTCACTATGTTACATCGTGTGTGTAGTTCATAGATCAAATATGAAGGAGTACAATGAATCAATGTGTATTTGGTATTGTAAAAAATAAACAAGTTTATTATTTTAATTATGTTTAAACATGTTTTTATTAATTTGATAGCAAATTGGTAAAACTATGACACATATTTCTTTTTAGTTTGTACTTTATGGATGTGTTTTAATAGCCCTACGTTAATTGGCTGAAAAGAATCGATATTAATATCTTCCAATTTATTTTGCATGAATAAATTAAATATATGCCATATATTCTTTTTTGTGAACATGGAAATAAAATTGTATTTCACAATTGATTTACGAAAAGACGGGCTTTTGTGACCTATTGAGTGCGTAGACCTAAAGCCGTGGCTTCGGTCTGCGCGTTCCACTTTTTCCGTCAAAACCCATCTTTTCCGAAAGCTTGTGATACAATAGTACTATATTTTAATGTCTAATTGATAAATAAATATATATGTACTTCTTTATTCATTTATTTAGCTAATATATGATCTTTTTACATACAAAGTAACACTATAAGGATACGATATGTTTCCAGTTTATCAGACGTATGCACCAAATGTATAATCATTCAATTGGTGTATATTCTTCATAGTAAAACAACATCACAGTCATAATTATGACGTCACACAATCGTTTACTTAAGCTAGTCTTACAACCGGCCGTACGTGCTCTACGGGCTGTCTACGGGCAAATTTTGAAGAAACCGTACGGGACTCGCACGTCACACGTACGTCACACACGGGTTTCTGTCCGTAGACTGCCCGTACGTGCCCCGCAGGAAATGATGTGTATGCACATTTTTGCTACGGGCACTATAAGATCATAGAATCGCAGCTTGTCCGCAGGAAGCACGCGCGGGACACGTGCGTGTCCCGTACGTGAACGACTGGTAGGCTACGGGCTCTGCGGGGCTGCTGCGATCAGAAAATTGTTTAAAAGCTGCGGGGTCCGTACGGGCGACCGCCCGTACGGCCGGTTGTAAGACTAGCTTTAGATGCAATGATGGCGTAGCAACGAGGAGAGGTCACGGGTTCGAACAAATGCACGAGATAGGCAGACGATATGCTGTCCTGGAAATAGAACAAACATATGTAACCTTACTCGAATATGGTACTTGAAAAACGAAATATCTACAGACAGTATCAAGAGATTTTGTTCGAGATGAGTGAGTGGTTGAGTTTTTCGCACATCTGAGTTCTAGAAATATAACGCTATACATCACAAGCAATCAACTGTTTTCAGAAGTGAGTTTTTACACGATATAATAAGTTGAAAGTATATATGTGAACACCATCTGTACAATTGAATGTTTATCTTTAATTTTACTCTATTTAAGTACTACAGGAACATTGCAAATATATTTATATATTTATTTTATTTCCATAACAAAAATATATGTATTGATGTCACGAAAAGATATTTTTACACGATACGATAAGATTAAATAGCAAAATGAGCGTTTCGATAACGGGTGCAAGCGCCGCTTTGAGATGAAATAATTTCACCATTCGCAATTGATATACGGCGTATTTGTTCTCATAGGCCAATATCTCATCAATTGAAAGCTGAAACGACAACTAAAAATTTAAGTTATAAATAACATTGATTAATTACTGTTTGCACCATACAGTTATTCAAAAAGAACGACAACACAAAAGGTGCATATATTAGAAAATAACACGACGCGGATCAAAAACAAAGTGAATTGATGGGGCCAATGTTATAAAATATAGCGCCGAACGGGGACGCCAATGTTAAATTGGTATATCATATAAGATAAAAGAGAGGAGGGACGTCCGCACGAGATCCACGTCCGATGCCTATTTGCATTTTAAAACTTATCAAGCAGTTCCTTAATTCATTTAAAATCCCGACGTAACATAAACCAATGTCGTGCCTCAAATTAAAAAGATCTCTATCAAATGTAACATATTCATAAATCATATACATAAAACCACAACTGAGCTCACCTGCTTTTCAATGCCTAGTTTCCGCAGTGCTTTGTTGACATACTCAGCGAAGCACTGACATATGGCGGCAATGCGTCCGATTCGCCAATCGTCACGTGACTCACCAGTGACGTCACGAAGAATGACTTGCAGCAGGGCTTGCCAGTAGAGCGACTATGACGCCGTCTAGTGGGCGAGGAAAAAGGGGAAATATTGGTTTTATTTTCATAAATGAAAAATAAGTTACAGGATGATAGTTCAACAGCGAACGTCACTTTTGGTTATATAACTGACTTTAGTCCTTTCTAAATTCCTTTTAAAATTTTCCCTCTCTCTCTCGCTCGTATTCTCCTCATTTTATATTTCTTCTTTTATCTCCCTATTTATCCTCATTATGATTATCGCCTCTCTAATGGCTGAACACTTACATGCATCAAAAGTAATATCAATTTGTAAGGTATTCCTTTGCTATCTTTGAAAAAAAACATTTACACACATTTTTGTATTTCATCCATATGATTAAAAAGTCTCGAATGAGCTTTTGTAACGAGCATTTCTAAATAAAAAACTTGACCGCCAATATGTAACCATGTTTAAATGTCGCACATAAATAAAAGGTTTATTCATTAGAGTGATATTTGTATTTAGTGAACGATTTCCAGTAAAAACTATGTTCTAATATGATTTACTATTGAAAATATATCCTTTTCCTTTTAGTATTTGGCCACATGATAGGTGTGTATGTCCTTTTTAACAACATTGACCGAAATATAAAATAAGTAAAGCATGTTTGTTGATAACGACGTCATTCCTGCCTCATGAGCGCTTTATCGCACTTTTTAATTAGTGAACGATATTGGAATATGTACAATGATTTGCAAAATACTTTACGTGGGTTTACCTAATTCAATTTGTTAAAGCAGCATGTTGAATACTGGATAAATCCAGTGCATTTTCTCATTCGTTAGAAAGAAACACCTATTTAGACTCTAATAGAAAGACAAGAATTGGACCCTATGGGGAATCTACATACAAAACTCTATTAGAACATTGTGATTTTCTTGATTTCTAGACGGAGAATCGAAACAGGAATAACACAATAGAACTTTGTTTCAATGTGTTTTGCTGTGAATGGAAGATATCTTTAAGATCAATGATATAACGGATATCAATAATACGATTGAGTTATTCCAATTTGTTAACATGAATGTCTCGTTCATAATCCATTACATTCGAGCTCTATTTATATAGTTACACAGGTCTTACCTTTTGAACTGCTTTATAATCATTAATCTCAAATTAAACTACGATAGTAGGTCGCAAATATTTTATACTTTGCCGTTTATTTATCATATTTCAAAATCTTTCACTAATTAAAAAGTGAGATATTGTGCATATTGATTAGGGATAGTCCTGATGTCAATGAAACCGTCTATAAACCTTATTATTTTAATTATTATTGCTAAAGAGGATATATACACCTATCATGTAACTTAGTTTCAAAAGGAATAAGCTAAAACAATCAATAATAAATCGCAAGTGGACGCCAACAATTGCTGAAAAGCGTTCACTAAATAAAAAGATACCTCTACTACTTAAAAACCAAATAAAAACAAAGATTATATCTCCATTTATCTTCACTTTACATTATTATGGGCGGAGGCTCGATCCAATGATTGACAGGCCAACATCCGGGCATTGCGACCTAATTGACATCTGTGCATGCGTAGCACAGAGCTGATTGGGAAACTGGGAGTCATGGCGGCATCTGCAAAATAACATAAATATGAAATCATGCATTCAGTATTCGCATAGATTCAATGACAATGCATGATATGCTATTAATAATACATGTTTCATGTACATGGTTTTCATTCCCTGAACTTAAGACTTTGAATTCGATTACGTCCATTATTTTGGCATGTCTTTTTGAACATTATGACATAAAATAAACAAGGGTAGCACAACGTTACAACTGATCAGTCGAAATTATCAATTTGAATTTAGCAACCCAAATGGTTTTTAGAATAATTAAGAATAATTCAATCAATAATATCAGTACAAACCTGTAGGATCAAAGGGCGTTTTGAGAAAGTGTTCATAGATCATATGATAGCAGCATCCAACGCTGCAAACGACTTGCACGTGTGGCGAACACGTGAACACACGCAGCACGTTCGCCGCCAAGTCCCCTCACGTGTGTAAACCCGTTAAAAGTAAATGCGTACTTTGAGTACTAATCCATGCCACGGCTAAAAATATATGACTAAAATGTGTTTAAAAAAGAATCCTTTTGACAAAATAGAAAAGTTTTATGAAAAAATTATAAACATTAAAATGTTGCAAAACATATATTTTTTTGATGAAGTTTAATTACCACAAATGGGTGCTAGCTCTAACTTGCAACCGGAAGTGCCTCTGGACTTAGCCTAAAATCCAAATTTCATTGAATTTTTCAAGAAGTTATAAATATGGCCCCCGTATCGATGCCCCTCCTTCTCACGTGTGCGACCACGCATGTTTGTTTATTTAAATGGTGAGAGACATAATAATGTCTGAGCATTGAAAACAAGTATTGATTTAGATCAAACACATTTATTCAAATTGGGTCATGACAACGACCGAATTAAAATGTAGTTCTAGTCTATTTTACAGGAAGAGCAGGGTAATCCTATATATATCCTATGATGTAATTGACCACATATATAAAGCCTCGCTTATAGAAATAAAACGTAGTTGAACCGAGAATTGTTGTCTGATTACTTCTTCATCATATTATAAATATATAACAATTGGTTTCAGACGATTCATAGTCATTGCTATCGTCACAACCCTCGTCGCTGCCTAATGATATGAGGACTGGCTCAATTCTGTCTATTATATCGATATCAATATTTCAT
>LQRL01047086.1:29594-64556 GCA_001703475.1 Hydroides elegans | reverse complement strand
TTTAACCTTTGTTAAATCATTTTAGCCGTTGGTAAAATAGTATCCCCATAAAATCCATAAATGACATGTTGTATGGCTTTCTTATCAAAGTCATCGATTACTTTTCTAGATTTTCGCTTAGACCCTAATATTTACCCATCATTGTTACATTAATACAAAAGGTTATTCAATCAAGCAATGAAACGAGGTAGAATTCTAGCACCTTATGGGACCAAACATACTTCTAAACAAACACTTAGCAGTTGAGTAGTCTAGATTCTATTTTCGCGGGTATTTTATGTGTCTGTTTATGACTAAAATCTAATTGAAGGGTGTATGCAAAACACACAAAGAACATAATCGTCATTTGTCATAAACCATGGTAAAAGTCATTTTTTATTCGCCATTTATGTGAGGATTTGTAAGTTTTATTTATATGATTGTTTCTATTAAAAATATATTTGAAATTTCTTGCATCTGCTTTGTCGAAAAAAAATGTATGTAATATTCAATTCACTTTTGCATGCATCTCTTCAAGTGTAAAATTAGACAGAAATGTCTCTCAGTTTGATGGACAAGGAGCCAAAAGGGACAGTATTCATGTTATTTTGGCAATTGATGACAATATAACGATTAGCATTTTTTTCTAAGTCTTTTAAAATTTTCCCAAATGTACACCAAGTTTAACGCATCCCTCATTATTCTCATTATTTGCAACAAAGAGAATTTCCTTTTATCTACTTAATAGACAAATTTTTAACGCCAATTACAAAAATGAAAAAAAAATATCAATTTTTACTTTAAGCCGTGGCATGGTTTAGTATTTTGTGCAATGGGCGGAGTCGATAGTGCATGTGTACTTTCATGGTGCGTGCCCTGAGTAAACAGGATATTTTCTTAAAGGCCTTAATCTGTATCCTGGTTGGGTATTACCAAAGCGTTCCCTTTTGATTGAGATGTTACAAGTTCGTCGTTAGGTTCTTGGTGTGAAGGTGCATTCAATCTGTGTTGACTAGATTCGGCCGATTCAGGAACTCGAGATTCCGTAGCAAGACATGAATCAATTTGAGTTTTAGAAATTTTACTTATATGGTCACATTTTTCAGTATCTGTTGATGTCGTGTGACTTTTTACTTTCCGCGGAACCACATCACCGTCGTTCTGTTGGGACGAGCCTCATCACCACCAAAATGAGTGCGAATCAATGCGCCGATATCGGTTTGTTCAGTCACGAACTGGGTGATAGGTACATACAAATGATTTGCTAGTTGGCACACAGGGGGCGACACTGGTAACGGCTTATAGTTGCTTGCGTCGTCAGCATTATTTGGGCCTAGATACCCTGCTTTTCCATGATTGTCTTTGCCCTGTAACCAATATTGATGATTCTAAATAACGCGTTATTTGTCTATAGTTTGGTATTGACCGATTTCAAATATTGTTACCAACAATGGCCTTTTCTCTCTCTCTATCATTCTATCACTCTCTCTCTCTCTCTGTCTTCTTATGAAACTACCTCTCCTTGTTTTGCAATATCATTATCTCTCTCTCTCTATCTTTCTCTCTCTCTTTCTTTTTCTCTCTCTCTCTATGTCTCCCCCTAACGCATACATACACTCTCTGTTTTATCTCACGTACCTCGTTCCCAACTTGCTCTCCTTTTTGTCGCTGTTGTTCTTTCTTGCAACGCGTCTGTGCGCGCATGCGTGAACCGCCATTTTGCCATTTTGTTTTTCTTCCGCTTGTTGCACCAGTGAAGGCCATAATTTCGCTAAACGGGTGGTGCGCGATTGTGCGCTTTCTATGTTGCTATCTACATTTTAAAAATATATGTCCTTTTGTAATTCATATAGATATTTATTTCATATAGATAAGTATAAACGTATATCATTGTGCTTGTTTCTAAGATTCCTACCTATCATTTACTTTGATGTATATTTTGGATTACGCAACTAATGGATTTAAATGTTTTTGCTATGCCAAAAATCACAAAATCAATGTTGCACTTTTATTATATTTTATTTTCTGTGTTCGATCTCGATGACAAGAAATAAAATATTGTATGTAAGAATCTAGAAATTATTTCACATTTCCAATGTCTCATTAAATAAGTATTGCAAGACCTGTCTCATTAAATAAGTATTGTAAGACCAAATTTATAGTGTAGAACTATAGCAAGAATCTTTTTTAACATACCATCTTGAATGATTCCTTTTATGTAAAGTCTAGTTTCTTGAATACTTTATACCCATGAGTTTTCGGTCGAGCTAAGCGGCAAAAAAAAAGAAAGTTGTTTTTACCCTATCATCAGAATTATGACATGGGGCAATAGTTTACTTACAAATCAGATGATTATTGTTTTCTGAGAGCTGGAAGTGCCAAAATGCATGCTTGAAAGGGTTTGAAAAGGCCCCTACGCTGTTGAACCCTTAATCGAAATTTCATCTGCCCCTGTAAAATGTCTTCTGCATACATAAAGTTCATTTGAAGGTGTCACTATAAATCAGTTATTACTTGCGTGGTGAATATACAGGCGTGCAGAATATTGTAAAAAGACCCTGAGTGATTGAATATGTATTTGAAAGTACTTTATCATATCGATATACAGTGACACTTGAATGTAACGAACTAGGGGTTACCAAGACGTTTAGAGATTCTAGCCAATACGGGGAATAAAGATTCTATCAAACGTGTGCGAACTTAACTAAAAAAAATCACATTTTCTATTAACCGAATCTAATCGATTAAATAAATATATTTCATCCGCTGAAAGAGTAACATCAAGACAACTTGAAAAAAACGTAATTTTTATCTAATAAAAACAACTTATGACTCGAATGTAACATGTTATTTATGTGATCTTTTGATAAATCCGTCCTACTCACATGTTATGTCTATAAAATAATGCGGTTTTCAACATTAATCATCAAAAATGGCTTTTTTCCACGTGGTGTAGGATTTATCATTTGAATATAGAATTCTAGCTTGTAGCCTGCCACAGAGGATGTTAAAGGCCCCTATCTTTATTAATATTGACTATATTGTATTCTTCATTTAATCGTCCATCAATTTACTATAGTATATACTTCGATATGTTTCTATGATTGTATCAATAAAACGTGGCCTCTCATAGATGTCTAGAATGTTGCATAGACTCTTAATCAAATACGTTGTACAACCGCTTTAAAATAAGGCTGAATACTCGATAACACACCCCCTTTCAAATATTCACTTATCATGGCACCCCTGTTAAAACATATTTACAACGCATTCTATTGGGTATTCATGGTGACACGCTAAATACACGAAGAAACTAAGCTGACGACATTGAGTGAGGGGAGAAGAAATTTTGGATTTGGGAATTAACAGAGCAGAGTCCTTTTTAAACCTTTTAAACATGCTTTTTAGCATTTGCATTTCCCGCAAAACAATTATCACCCGATGCATAAGTGAACTATTGTCCCCAAAAGCAATACAGTTATTTATTTATTTCATTTTTGAAATGTTCATAGCAAAACAAAGTCAGAAATTCGGTTCCAGCATGCTGAAATAACGATAAAAAATTCTATAGGTCCAAAAATATCTTATATTATTTTGCTTTAACTTATGTTTTCCCCTGAAAAAACGTGTTTGTTTTCTTATTTATATATATCCCGAATGTCAATAAGGTTGGGTTAGCTTTATTTAATTATATCCCGAATGTCAATAAGGCTATGTTAGCTTTATTTATTATATCCTCTGGTGATATATTCGCTACTACCAAGTTCAACTAATCAAATCAACACTTATACAATTGTAGCCATGTAAATTATTCACTGTTGACGTGATATGGACTGAAAACAGACATTTTTTAGCTCATGAGAAACCGAAAATTGATATGAAATTGAAAACAGGACTAAAACAGTCTTTTTTATCGTTTAAACAAACCAGCTATCGAATGAGAACAAAATTATCACAAAATATGTAATTTGCAATGTTACACTACATACATTTTTGGGCATATCATATAATCAAAATTAAACACCAATAAGGCTATACTATTACCCCCTAAAATGTTCCTTCCCTTCTCACATGGAACGCAAACACTACATAATCTACATAATTTCTTTGAGACAGGTGATTGATCATGGGTAAATATAACTATATATAAGCAAACATTCTATGCCACCTTAAATATTCTTAAATAATATGAGCGTGGAGCGCGAATTTCAGATTTCCTATGAACGATATTTGCTCACGATATTTGCTAACATATTAGCTTTATATGATAGCTTTAGCTTATAGCTTTAATCAACAAACCAATATTAGCGGGGAAAAGGAATTATTGCCTTTTCTATATTTGTAATAAATAGATGAGATTATTATGTGATGGAGTTATTACGCGCGTTTTGATTGGTCAAGAACAAATCAATAATACTCAATGTAGACTTGCTTTGGTATTGTTGCATAAAATATTATCGAAGAAATGTAAACAAATAAAATGTGCACTATTTCACATTTGTATGTTTGCTGAGTTATCGTAGCTTTCATTCAAACATTTGAAAATTCATATAAATTAATAAATCTACATATATGGATTGTTTTTAAATGCGCGCTTTAAGCTCTGTACAGAATGAAATAATCGCGCCTATTTTATGCGCGAACAGTCTCAACGAGTGCTCACCGGTTTTCGCCCTAAAATGTTTTTTTCTCCCATTTAATGTTTGCATATTTGAAAGGTCTATAATGTCACAGAATGTATTGGGCGATTATGAAATCGCAGCATATTTTAGTGCGAAAACGGATGAACACAAGGGATTAAGTACTATGTTTTCATTCAAAAACGGCGACAGGTTTTTCGATCATTGTTTGTAATGAAATTATTTTCACTCTTGATATGAACACTCGGACTGTCTTAAACGCGCTTCTCATATTGAGCAGGAAAACATGTAAGTTTCAGTCAAAACTTTTCACAAAAATCCGTTTTTTGACGTATTTTTTTTAATGTAGCTTGCCTATATTTGGTAAATGGCACACACTTTTATCATATAGTATAAATGAGTTGATTTTGAAACGTTAGGGTTGACTTGAAATTTTAAGTTTTGCGCGAAAACCTTATCGCAATGAATGCGCGACAAAAGTGTTGTTTGATACGCGAACTTTTCATTCTGTACAGAGCTTTAAGCGTTTACATTTGGTGTGGTATCGAGTACATTGCACTATCGACTTAGAATATACAAGCACCTGAATGTCGGATCGTCTGTACTGTTTTTATGAAAATTATGGATTCGAAATCATTATCTCATGTTTCCCAAAATGAGCAGATATTTAAGTAAATTCTTTAGCCTTATTTTTTGCTGCGCACCAATACAAACTCTTAGTTAATCCAGGTTTCAAAAAAATAAAAGAAATAAAATAGGTAAAAAAAATCGAAAAAATCACATTTTTTATTGCCGTGCCATATTATATTTGCCGAGATAGAAAAGCAAGTCAGTTATTAAGTTTGTCCTATTGACTTCAAATATAACTCAAAGCATTGTCCGTATCTATTGAAAACATATTTCGGAAACTATTTTGTTGTTGTCAAGTGAAGTAATAAAACAAGTTACAAAACCAATAAAAAACAACTAGGCCACACATCTAAGAACATAGATGACAGATTCAGACCTACAATATATGTCATCATTTTCAAGACAGCAATGAACCATTTACATTACGAATATACACTCTTCCTCAATAAAAAGCAATAAATTGACGAATCAAATGATCGGATATTTTTTTTTTCAAACGCAGGGCCGGAATACCTATAGGTTAATATATGTGGGCGACGAAGGCGCTAGGGCGGGAAACCATATTGGTGAATATTTGCGAGGGACGAAGGTGCGAGCGGAAACTGGTATAATGCTTAAATCTAATAGCAATGAAATTAATAGCAATGAAAAAGAGCGCAATAAGCGTGATATCGCAAAAAAGGGCCAAAAATGTAGGAACAAAGCGATTGGTTAACCCATCGGAAAACGTTGGAATTCATAAATTAAGAAAAACACATGAGTCACGTACATGTACTAACCAGACCTTTCAAACAATTTGGAGTTTGCAAGAGACGTGAACAAATATGTTAAATATATTCTGACGCAAAATCGAAACGCAATGGTGTTAAATGCGTAAATCCAAATGTTTTCTTCGTCAATAAGAGTTTGTTTGGCATGGTATAATAAGAGCACCACAATGTAAGCAGTAACTCTTATACTTTTACCTTGCCGATTCATGAGCAAATATAGTAGTGCATGACACCTTTAAGAACGTATAATGCACGTACAAACACTGTCACTTGGAAAATGGAACAGAGTAAACATGAGATTTGTCTAATGCTATCTCAGTTCCAAAGGGTAATGGGGCAATACTTAGATAAATCAGATATTCAATTGTATATGTCAATACATTATTTCAGTTAAGATGGATTATTGATATTTATCCACAACAACACTAATATGGATTAAAACATTGTGTGGACATCACTATATTGAATTTTGATATCTAATGTGTTGACGAAGTAAATGAAATATAAAGGTAATCATTCATGTAAGCTTATGTAGCGTTTCAAATGTTAATTGAATTTAGTTTTTTTTAATAGGAACTCCAATTTTTCCTCAAAATTAATATAGCAGATATGAGTATTTGAAATAAGAATAATTTATTACAGTGCTAAGTATACATAAAATCACTTCTGGACTACATGTTCCTTAATTGATAACTAATAAATTAATGTCGAAATAAATATAATGTGCTTAAATGTCCTTTCATTTTTATTTTGTATTGTTTGGCGCTTTCTGTAACCAAATGTACAGGAGCTCAGTAAACATTATAGCGTATTATTGATTTTGCACACATCGAGGAATGTGTTTAGTTCCTTTATAATTGCTGTTGTTCATTTACTGATTTATCGCAGTCTGTTTTTATGAACTGTGTTAATGCAGTTGGTTATAAAAAATATTCTACAATTTAATTACAGATACGTTATACTTCTTATTCTTATTAGTCTACACATTCATATCTACAAATAATCAAATGCATTAATGATATAATTTTATGACACATATTTATTCAATTTATTTGTCATTTATATTGAAGCAACTGGTATGACAGTATGAAGAAAACAACTGTTTCTCTCGTCAGAAGATTCAAAATGCAAGGTTATGTGACCATACTGTGTGATATTTGATAGGTAATACGTATCAAACGTCACCATAATTTTCTATTTTGAACATGCCTAAATATCAGGCATAAATCAGATATATATTAGAAAAATATAATGGAAGGGCGCTAGCATTACTTTTCCTATACCAATGGCCATTAACATTTTTGATTCGGTTCCTAGGGATTCTATTTCTTTTGTTGCAAAGATTTCCGCTTTGTTTTAGTTTGAAACGTGAACTATATCTGCATTTATGTTAAGGTAACGTTAACAAAGTGTGACATGGCTATTTTCGAACCAAAACTATTAACAGTGTAGATATATAATCTCACCTGTCATTTTATGTATAAATATATGGATTCGTCCATAGTCATTTAATGTAATCGAAAATAGTCTTTAAACTTTCTCATAGACAAAAACCTGATAAAAACCTTTGCATTTTTAGATCAAAGATACATTATCTCGTAAGGTACATGTGAACTAACATTCAAATTATGTGAGACATATCATGAGATCGTATAGTATTATATCTGATGATATAATGTCAGATGCACGATACCATACACCTGTTCATAAAAGGGATGTTGCAATTTATTTATCTCACAAAATATATTGATACATAAGTAATGAATCTCAACAGGTACACAAAACAATGTTTAGTTTTATGAAATGTCTCACATAGAAAACGTTCGAATCTATGTCATTATTGGAAGAACA
The DNA here is from genome assembly GCA_001703475.1 of Hydroides elegans. NCBI lineage: Eukaryota > Metazoa > Annelida > Polychaeta > Sabellida > Serpulidae > Hydroides > Hydroides elegans. The sequence continues at coordinate 56,686 of LQRL01047086.1, read as the reverse complement.
GCGCGATATAGATTACGTATAATGTTGTGGTATCAACAATACATGCAAATACTATTTTTATTCATATCATGTCGTACCTCTCAACAATATTGGTTGTCGCTGCACAAATAAGACACCATATATAACTTGTGTCTGTATCCTAGATTAAGGTTTAGCACAAAACAAGGTATATTTATAATTTTAAAGGCACATTTTGAGTAAAGGTTAACTGCATTTTTTAGTTTTTATGTGAAAAATATTTGTCTGAGTTTATTACTGACCTCGTCAATTTTCATGAAATTTCCGAATACATATTCATGATAAAATCGGTACACATGTATTGTTGATATGACTATGTAATGAATGTTCTGTGCAATCCGAATAATATCAAGATAATATACTTAATTGTGCAAAGTATGATGTGCCCATGTGCAGGGTAATATGTCAGAAGCCTTACGTATTGAACAATAAAATTTGATTAAAGAATAAATGGATAGAATAATAACCCGTCAAAATATCGTAATCGTGTATACAATAAAAATGCGCGTGTTCGGCTTATTTTAGTGCCATTTATACCCCGCTTATTAAAACTAAGCGGACAAAACAATGATACACATCGTACTAAAACTATAAAAAATATATATGCAATACTGAAACGTTTAATACTTGAAGAAAATACTAAAATATATTATTACTATAATTGCTATAGATACGGAACTAAAACTACATTATGCTTACATTTCTAAACATTTTTTGAGAGACCGGTTTTGAGAGACCGCTTAAAGGCTTTTAAAGCAAGATTCATTTCAAATGCCGAAGGGCAGTGTTCCATTACTTTGGGCCCATGGAACTAAAACAACGGCTACCATACTTGCTTTTTCCCTTTGCTCAATGTGTTTAGATGTTTGTAGTTACGCAAAAATACAGGGGGTTCCGGTAGTTTGTCAATCATAGCAGACATGTACGTAGGGGCCGTTTCATAAACGCATATGTGCGCTAATAAGATGAATTTGAATTTGGACCTTTCGGACATTGGTAACAAATGCAAATATTTCTAAACGTTTGTTGATGATACACGGATTTCGACGCAGACCTTTTACGACCCTTGCCGTATCGTTCATTACCGTTTGAAGGTCGTGTAACAAGCTTTGTGGCTAACCGGTATAAAAAACAGTTACAATACCATTTTCACTCAGAAAAGGGCGTATCTCTCTTATTCATGCAATGCAATGGTAGCAGGTTTTGCGCAAAACAGTTTTGACGGTTGAATCAATGGTGATACTCAGATTGCGCACAATGTCGGAACGTGCGATTGTGCTGCAATAAAGTTCCAGCAAACTGGCTATTATACTACTTTGATTGCGCCCGCAAAGTATAATTCGAATTGAGGCGCGGCCCGAGTTTTGATCCCTGAGAGACAGAGCACTCGAGAGTGACGGATTCGGACATCACACCTCCCACTAAAACCTGCATTGAACGGTCAGAGAGATACAAAGCGAACCAGGCCATCGCGTCTTCCAAAGAGTGAGCCGAGCCGTCGAAAATGTATTGGACGATCCATTGCGTCGAAGGCCTCGGAGAGGCTCCGCCTGGCCATGAAAACTGTGCTATTGGCAGGCAAAGCCTAACATGTCACTTCGTTAGCCTTGATCAATGCAGTTTCGTTGATCAGCTGTGACCGGATCTGTATGCTGATTGCAGCACCTCTCAGGGGCCATTACGCACCATATGGTAATATGTTGGTCTATAGTTGCTAGGCACTGAAGCTATTGATGGCTTCTTCAACAAAGGCTAACAAGGCCAACTTTGAACATTTGCGGCATCGTTGCTGTTTGCATTGTTAGGTTGACTATTCTAGCGATGATTGGGAAAAGCTAATCCAAACACTCCTTCAGCAATTGTATTGGTTTAGAATCGAGAACACAACATTTGTCGGCCGTTGCTTTGATGATTGATGTGATTAGACTATCCGGGATCACTTCAAACCCACACAAGTGAGAATGGACCGACGACAGGTCATAATCAAAAACCGCATCAACATCGGTATCAAAACGCTCGCGAATTGTGTCTATCTTAAAGAATATGCAGAACTCATTAGCTAGCACCTTTGACGATTTGAAATCAGATAGCGGGCTCGAATTCTGCGAATTCATGACCTTATTTCTAGACCTAAATAGAGCCTTTAAATTATCCTGGTTTTCGTTGATAAGACCAGAGAGATACAGCTGCTTGGAACTTTTCAACATCGAGAGTAAACTACAAAGACTGCGCTTATATACCCAGCACGTCCGTGGCTGTTAAAGTCGTTCATGCAATCTTTCTTTGCGTCTAGCATCAGCTATATTCTCAGTGTACCAGGGTTAACATCTTAAAAAAGGAACGGATCGTTTCACATGTTGATTAAATATTGCTCTTAGTTCAGTGTTATAACAGGTGACGAGTATTGAGGTCCAAATCCTGATAGTGTGCTAATAAATTGCTGTTGAATTTTGAATCTCTAAAACCCAGTATATTTACGGACTTGATATCCCAATATGCCATCGTACGCTTTTGCGTCTTTGGTTCACGGTGTGATAGCTAACAGCTGACCAAATCGTGATCTGAAAAGAGATCATCAACGGAAGCGTCACAAATATCCATTTGATTGCGATCACGTGATACGATGAGGTCAAGGATGTGGCCACCCGAATGGGTGAGATAATGCAACTGCAAAGAGCATGGCGCGAATGAACATTGAAATCACCGCAGATAATGAGGAGGCTATCGGCGAGTGCAATCTGCTCAAGTAATGATGTAAAAGGCTGTTATAAAATCCTTAGGTGAACACGATGGTGGGCGAAATACCACTATAACACGTAGGGGTTTGAGCCCGATTCAAACGAAACCAGTAAGTGCTCAAAAGAAGCACATTCACTTGATTTGTTTGATCTTAAGAGAGTCATTATTTGTTTGTCAATATAATTCATCCCTTTATTATTATAACTTATAATTACGTAATTTTCAGAATATTTGATAAGAATACAAAACATATCAAGAAAACAATTTGCTTGGGCAAAGGGTGTCAAACTTTCCGTTTGTTAGTCTGTTTCTGTTATATATAGATGATGTGCCATTATGGATTTTGAAACATTGTTGTGCATTTAACGTGTTAAATAGCCTTGCTTTGGTCGTTTGGCTTTAAGTGAAGGGCTTCAATTTAGGATAATAATCGCTTAACTGCCTTTTCAATGAAACCTAAGCGCTTTCTGGCTTTTAAGCAGGTGTCTTCTCTAAAACAAATAATATTTAATTGTGTTGTTTAACCAAGTTTCTTAGTGTTCTTCATTTCAAATATGCTCTAAAATCTACTAACATGCTTATATTATGGCCACCTGAAATAGTTGAATAGTTGTAATTAACTGACAGCATTAGTTGTTACTTTCTCATCTCTACCGCTTAAACGACGTTATTGATATACTAATAATTCATATATCAAAGCGCTTAGGTATAGAAGAAGCTCTGTTTTAAACTGTGTTGGGTAGTTTTATCTTTTGAAACATTGATTTGCATGTTTTATCTGTCCATTTGTTCATCAGTTGAGTCGTGTAAAAACTTCGTCTTGAAGAATACGCGGAACTCAGTAGCTAGCTCCTTTTACGAGTTGTGATCAGATATCGGGTTCGATTTCTTCCTGTTTATAACCTTATTCCTAGACCCAAACTATCATGTTCAACACAAATATACGCGGTAAAAGTAAGTTGCAGATTAACGTTTATAAATGTACAATACTTAAGCCACGGAGACAAATCTAAAAGCTTAATTATCTTTTTATTTCAGGATCAATAAACCAATCAATGTCCACCAAAGTGATTGAAACTGGAACATCAGTATGAAATGAAATTGTAAACAGCTAAAACCATCATATGTAACTATGGGAAACTGGTGCTGTAAGGGCTGCTGTGGTTTGGAAACTGACGTGTCAACAGATAACTATTACGACAGCTATGATTGGGTGATGACGACCCCCCACTCGGAAACTTATAACAGCAGGAGTGATTCGGATACTGACGACCCACCTCTCTATGAAGATATATCAATTTATAATGATATTGCACAAAATCAGCCAACTTCACCTGCAACTACACAAAATAGAAAGTGTTACAGCTGTAAAGATTTGGAGTCGGCTGCTTTTGATACCTGTATTGAACATTACATAGAATATGCAAATTGCAATAGATATTTAAGGAACGAATTTCATGTTGCGGCTGAAAAGGGACACAGCAATATTATAAGGTTATTGGCACATCCAATGTATGATATTGACATCAACGGCTTCAACTTTTTTAATCAAACCCCACTAATTGTTTCCGCAAAACATGGTAATATTGAATGTTTAATTATTCTCTTGAAATGCGGTGTAAATACTGAGCCCAAAGATTTTATAGGCAAGACTGCGATGGATTACGCCTTGGAAAACAAATGTCGAGGTAAGTAAATGTTATCTTGCAATTTTATCTTTATGTAGCTTATCTTAATTGTTTTCCATCAAGGTAGCGTAAATAAGTCAAAAACGATTGATTGGTTATTTGAACGTCTCACGGCTGTTTTCAACAGACTCCTTTTTCGAGACAGTTAATCTCTCGCTGAGGACCACATCGCGCTACTCCATTCTTTATTTGCATAAGCTTGTAATCTGCAGACTTGTGCTGCGAAAAGTGAGATATATGCCTTAAATTGATTAACTTTACACGATTATTCAAATAGGCTGCCCATGTGAATTTCAAAATTTCTTCTCGCAAATATTTTTTCAATATGTATTCAAAGCAGCTCTGTATTTCACTAACCCCCTACATGTCGATTAAGATACGAAAAATAAGCTTGAAACTTTCTGCAAAGTTGTATTTACCAGGCTTGAAAAATTGATATTTTAGTTTTTTTCAATATAAGTTTTAAAATACATTTCGATTTCGTTGCTTTTTGAAGACAAATTATTTTTCATCGTATATATATTGTAAAGTATTCATTTTATATTTGTTATTAGTATTGTTTACGATATTTTGTTAGATTTGCCATAACCTAATAGATATACATTGTATAGGTTTATAAATTGTATTAGCTTAAAACGAAAGATCTATGAGATTGACAAATTGCAATTCATATTAGTGGTCAAAGCAAAATATTTCAAAAACCTAATTAAGCAGATTATATCACACGATGCATATCTGCCAAATGTGTATGATTGATACACGCATCAAAGTATAATCATCCTAAGCGCTGGATCATTTATTTTACCTTTCTTTTGATCGATCTTCTGAATAAAACGTAATGTATGATGCTAATAAGACTGTAATACTTAACTTTTTCTTAAGGGACTATTTAGCATTGTATGGGAGCAATTTCGATTTATAGTATTATATTCTTTATACACTTAGTAAATGATGGTATAAATTGAACAATATGCATCATGTTTGCATGATAGGTTTGGGCATTAATTGCAATGGAGGGGGTAAAGACTTACATCAATAGAATGAACTTATTTAAAACTTTATCATACGTAAATTTGAAAAATATTCACATGGGGCAACTATTTCAAAAAACAATGAAAAAATGACTGAAAATCAAGATTTGTATATATTTCAATGCATAAATAGCATAAAACATGCATGGATAATCCGTCTGTAAATAAAAAATAGGGTTACTTAAATAAGGGGCATTGGCGACAGCAAAAAACTGAAAGGGTCAATTTCGAATGAGAATAAACAGCCGTGGTATACAAGTAAAACAGGCAATGAAATTTGAAATAAAAACAATGCAACAACTAAGCACGTGCAAAATTAATTCAAGGTCAATTTATTTCAGTAAATTGATTTTACAAAAATCGGATGTTTCATGAACAGTCATATGTAATCTGAAGAAAAAAGCTAGTGAATTTTGCCTTGCCCTGAAGTTTATTTTGCATATCAATGTACAACCAAGTGAAATGTATATTAAATGTCACATATCACAACATGAATTATATCAATTATATAAATTATAGTCTTGTGTGTATATATGTTTTTGCAACATAATACAAACAAATTGACAGGTATGTTTTCACATAAATTCAAGATAAGTATAAGTAAGATGATTGTACAAAACAAAATTTTATGAACACTGCATGACATTGACTCTAACCGAATACAATTCCAAATAGATTATAGCATATTATGAAGGTTTTTAACAAGTTAAAAACAACTATTTGTTCAAATTACTAGCACAGTAAAAGAAATAGAAAGTTTTAAACTTAACAAATGTGACTATGCAAGTACATCCATTAAGAGGTATTGAATTCCCATATTTGAAATATAAATGGTTTTGACAAAAACTTATCTTGACCTTTTAAAATAAATTATAGGTTTTCATTATACCACTACAACTGTATATGTAAGTCTTTGAATGGCTTCATCGTATTTCATTTTTTCACTAAATTTTGAATTTACTTATAAACAGATGAATTCATTCGAGCAATGTCAACTCATCTTTCAAAGGAACAGCTTCAAGTCGTATACCATAGGGCATGTGCAACGTCAAACCGTAACACAGTATTCGAGCTTTTAAAGATGGGAGTGGATCCGTGTTGGCGAGATGGTAGCGGTATTTCATGCATCGACAAGGCACTGACAAATAATAACGGTAATAATTTTGGTATCTCTATATAAAGGAAAAAAAGAGTGATCTTTACCAGATGAATCATTTATAGTTATAGTATCTATTGTTTAAATTCCTTGTCATCAATCACACTGGTATAGCGCGGCATTATTGCCTTCATGATTATTGAAGAAAATGCTATCAGCTGGTGATATTATGGAGATTTATTTTCAAGTGATCATCCAGACGATTTTGAAGGGTATATTGCTAGATCAGACAGATGCGTCTGATACTAATTGCCATTAAATATGATTGTCTTCATACTCACTTTGATGAGTCGCTAACTATTTCTTTTAACGCCTCATTTATGTTAATTAGATTTTCCTCATTTTAAGAAATAGTTTTGAATATGTTTTAACAGATGAAAAGATTTTAGCTATAGCACCTCATCTCTCAAAAGAACAGCTTCAAGTCGTATTCCATAGGGTATGTGCAACGTCAAACCGTGACACAGTATCCGAGCTTCTCAAGATGGGAGTGAACCCATGTTGGCGAGATGATAACGGTTTTTCATGCATCGACAAGGCACTCATAAATCACAATGGTAATGATATATTAATATTGATAGGCGATATTAGAATAGCATAGAATGTAAGGAATTTAAATCTTATCCAGATTCACTCTTTATAACACTATAAAAACTTTTCTACTAGTATGACATGTATATTCATTTTACATTATGCAGTTTTCTGTTGCATTTAATATATATAAATATATATATTTTTTTGATAATTTAATACACTAGTTATAACATCAAATATAAATTTTGCCTAAACAGAGAGAGTAATTTTAGCAATGGCTGATCACCTCCCTAAGGAGCAAATTCAACAAATATTGCATAGAGGAAGCTCAACATTTGAACCTGAAACTGTGTCTAAGCTTGTGCAGCTTGGAGCCAACCCGTTATGGCGAGATCTGAATTTATCATGCATCGATAAGGCCCTCGCAGATAGAAATGGTAATTTAACGATTAACACGTGTTGAACATAATTTTGTATTGAATGTTAGTTGACAATGCGCCTTTAGATAATCGCACATACTGCAAGAATAATAATTTCTCATTCTCAAAATAATATGTTATTGTTGAAATGAACAAATATTGAGTGTTAATTTCGGAATGGATCGCATTCTGTGTTAATCATAATGTAAAAAGCAATAGTGTCATTCATTGCCAAGTTCACTTCGTCTGTCTCCTTTAAAAATACTATCAGCACTGGGAGATAGATCAACAATTAAAGGTGTCTTTATTTCTTTCAAGACGTAATGCTCTTTAAAAAATTACAGTCAAGAATGCAGTTGCTTTAGCACGCCATATTTCTAAAGACCAACTGCAGCCAATTTTCCATCAAGCTTGTCGAGAGTTTGATCACAACACAGTAACTGAACTATTACGTATTGGAGGAGATCCATTTTGGACTGATTCCAAGGGTTTCACATGCATCATAATGGCTGCATTGAGCAGCGTTGATGCTAGATATAAATTGCGTGTTTTGCAGAGTGTAAAAGCAAGTATAATGAATAAAAATATTTATCAGACGACTAAAGAAACAAAATACGATTAATGCGATTCAAAATGCGCGTAGAAATTATCATCATTATCAATGAAAATGCAGAGTAATTAGCTTTTTAATGTTTTTGCATCGTAACTTCACATGTAACAAACCGTATAACTTGTTGAATGTCATATTTGTAAAGGAACATGGGAATGGACCTGACGGAAAAGTGCTGAATTATCTGTTACAACTAGAGGCAGGATCTCAATCACACACACTTAGAAGATACGAGCTTTTCAATATGGTCTGCCCTAATGGAATAATGGAAACATTCGATGTTATAAGAAGAGGAATACAAGTAAATACACCACCTGAAACATTTGCAGTTGCGGTTTCAATTCTCCCATCATTTTTTATTGGTGATCTAATAGAATCGAATGCAAATCTGAATAGTTCATTCGAAGATGGTGAATTCGCCGTTCATGCCGCATTGAGGGTCAATTCCCTTTCCAAGTTTGATCGAATAGTAGCAAACAATCAAACGTGTTTATCGCTTGAATGGCGAGGGCTCACTCCAATCGAGACTGCAATTGTATACTATCTGTCGGGAAACGCCATTAGTAAAGTCATGGAAATACTTGAAAATGAGACTAATGAAAGTCTGTTCACGATTGCCGAGTATGTATAATTTTGATATATTTCAAATAATTTCTCTTTTAGACAAAATACGAATCTTTAATTTCAAACTCAATCATTTGATTTATTTGTTTTCTATTAGTCTTCTTCATAAAATATCATATCTATTATAGAGTAGATTTACGTTTTATTTATAGAAAATGCAAATTTCGCGGAGAGAGTCACGTAACATTTGCAGTCAGAATAGGATGCTTCAAAATGATCAGTTTGTGGGTATCACAAGAAAACATATTTGACTGTGATGACACAGGAATGTGTGCCTTTCAAATATCTTACCAACAAAAGGATGTTTATAACATGCTTAATCAGTATGTTACAGTCGAAAAAAGAGAATGTTTTGACTCCAAATATTCCAAGCAAATGAATGACTGGTATGATCGACTTGAAAACTGCAATACAATGTATTGCAAATCACAAAAAATGGTTATTGAATACCCAGAAAGTGTGAACTTTCTTGCAAAATCAGTCTTGCAAAACAACAAAAGTCTCTGGGATGCATCATGTTATATGCGTGACTCTCTAATAGAGATGATGACTGAATTTTCAAACACAATATCAAGAAGTCAAACGTATTCATTTCTCGCGTTTACCGCACTGAAATGCGGTAGTCTCAGAGAAGGTACAAAGACATTTGTTCCAAATGAAGCAGACATTACATGTGTTTCTACACATACCGATGGCATAGAGATCCTTGACACAATATCATCGCAATCGTGTATTCATGTAAGCAATCCGAATGCGGGTTGGTCACGATTGTGTCTCGAGGAGGATATTCTCTCGCCTCAAAAATTAGAGATTGAATTTTGTAACGCAATGGAATATGCGTTTGAAAACACTGACATAAAATCCCCATTCTCGGCCGGTAGATTTTCACTCCAAAGAAGAGACAAAATTTCGTGCTTTCGTTTGCTTTATAGAAATGACACCATTAAAGACGTGGTCGTTACAGTTGACTTTGTCTTTGCTTTTCCCCATCCAATATATATGATACCCCAATACCTCAAAGATGATCTCGGTGTCCACGATGCACATTTTTACCTCATTCCAAAGGTCTCACTCCGAAAAACAATAACTCACAACAATGCACACTTCCTTGTGTCATATTCCGATATCGAATCAAAATTTATCATGAATCTCCCAGAAAGCTTCCGCATTGCTTTTATTTACGCAAAAGCAGCTCGATCGCCGAAACTTTACCGACTACCGGATGATGTCGCAAGTCGTATTCTCGAACCAATATGCGTCGAAGAGATTATTACGACTTATATGTTGAAGACATGCCTGATGCGTATCTGGAAAATACACAAATCATTTAAAAAAAGCCATTATTCACCAAGCCGTATTGCATACGTTCTTTATGAGGAACTGCGCGTTCAAGTGAAGTACGCTGGCAAACTCGAATTCTTCTTTGATGATTCAATCAACCTTGTGCACTGCGACCACAAGTTTGACATAGACTATGACGACAAACTAGGATGCTGTCTGAAGCGAATGCTGATCGTTGCACTTTGTGAGTCAATCATGAAAATGCTCAAGAAATGTGATTCGAATGCATTTGTTGATGATATGTGTGGGACGAACCCCTTGGACTACACTAATCTATATTTTTAAAACTTTAAAAGAGTAATGAAAATATAAGTGAACCATATATGTGTAAACAATAACATAACACAAAGAGTACATGGCTTTACTTTAAACTCTACAAGTTGTATTCACTTAGTTGCATCGTGTGTGTAGATCATTGATCAAATATGAAGGAGTACAATAAATCAATGTGTATTTGGTTTTGTAAAAAGGCATGCTTATTATTTTAATAAGAATACATTTTTTATGAATTTGATACAAAATTGGTAAAACTATGACACGTAAGTAAATGTTTGATTGCGAAGACATAAAGAACGTTTTGGATTTTATTGATGTGTTTTAATAGCTCTACGCTATTTGGTTGAAATGAATCGATGATTAATATCTTCAAATTTATTTTGAAGGAATAAATTGAATAAATGCCATATATTCTTTGATGTGAACACGGAAATAAAATTATATTTCAAATATGTTTTACGAAAGGACGGGTATTCGTGACATATTAAGTGTGTAGACCTAAAGAGACGCCTTTGGTCTGTGCATTCCACTTCGTGCCGTCAAAATATCCATATTTTCCTTAAGTCTGCGACGCAATATTATTATATTTTTAGGTTTCAAATTGATACTAAATATATGTGTACTTCTTTATTTATTCATTTAGCTATTATATAAACATTTTACATACAAAGTAACACTACAAGGTTACGATATATATCCAGTTTATCAAATGTATGCACCAAAGATATATAATCGTTTCAATTGGTGTATATTCTTCATTGTCAAACAAAACTTCACAGTCATGTGATAGATTGACAAGTCAATTACGTGACACAATCGGTTGATTAGATGCAATGATTGAGTAGCAACGAGGAGAGGTCACGGGTTTGAACATACGCACGAGATGGGCAGACGATATGATGTCCTGAAAATAGAACAAATACATGTAACCGTACTTTAAAATGAAATTTCTAAAGTGTTTTTCGAGATGAGTAAGTGTTTAGATTATCCGACCACGAGATAAATAACGCTATATAAAAACAACATTAGCAAACAACTATATAAATTCTTTACTTTTTTATAAAATATAGATGCCCGTATTTATGTTTTCAAAAGTTATTTTTACATAATATGGTGTGGATGTATATTCTTGTATGTGAACATAAAAACAATCACTACTTATCTTTATCGAATGTTTATCTTTATTACGCTATATACATGCAACAGTTACATTTACAATAAATGTACATAGTTTCATATATAATATATACAATATATATATTATATGTATTTATAGCACCAAAAGATAGTGTTACACGATATGATAAGATTTAATAAAAAAATCCGTACCATTTCCAAGACATACAGCAATCTGTCTAGCAAAATGAGCGATTCGATAACAGGTGCAAGCGCCGCTTTGAGATGAAAGAATTTCGCCATTCGCAATTGATATGCAGCGTATTTGTTCTCATAGGCCAATATCTCATCAATTGAAAGCTGAAATCACAAAATGAAAGCTCAAGTAATAAAAAAACATGGCTTCAAGAAGTGGTTTGCAGTAGAAGTTACTCAAACAGAAGGATAACACGATGCGCCTTAACATTTGAAAATACTCAGACACGGATCAAAACCAAAGTGAATTGATGGTTATAGAATACAGCACCGATCGGTGACGCCAATGTTTTAATTGATATAACATATTCGATAAAATGGATTGAGAGGCGGGGCGTTCGCTCGAGATCATGACTATTTGCAATTTAAAACTTATCTAGCAATTTCTCGATTAATAAAAATCCTTTATCGAATAAACTGATGTCTCGCCTCAAATTAAAACGATTTCCTTACTCAAAATCATAAATACATTAAAAACCATAAGTGAACTCATTTGCTTTGCAATGCAAGTTTCTCAGTGTTTTGTTGAGATACTCTGCGAAGCGCTCGCATTTTGCGGCAATGCGTCCAATTTACCTAAGCATAAACTCACCAGGGGCCATATTCACCAACAATCTTACATCTAAGTCTCAGGCTTGAACTTAGAATTGTGAAGTGTACTTCGTGGGGTGCACTGGCGTAAGTTTGGAGTCTTAGAGCTATTCATGAAAATAAACTTACGTGAGTGCACTCGAAGTGAACTGACACCCTGTTTTTTGTGGAGCTTGATAGTTTTTGGTTTCAAAGTAACACGTGTTCATGGAATCTTTTACCAAAGTGCTAAATACAAGAAGTATTTTCTAGCTGCTACTGAAACATATTTAAGATGCATACAAAAAAAGAGTGATAAAGCACCCAAGGCGTACAATTGATATTTAATCGACTGAAAGTTTCTACTTGTATTAATGTGTTAAATTTGATATCACAACACAGTGTCTACATTGTTATAGGTGCCATGATATTTATTATGACTATTATTTTTTTATATCTATATTATTTCTTTTATATCTATATTATTTCTTTTATATCTATATTTTGTCCAATTAGTTTTGCTATCGAGTATAGCTTAGATTATAATTAAGGCTTATATGCAGGAGTCATAATTTTGTGATTATAATAGAATCTATTCAATAGAATTTAACGTGACATCTAACGTCCCTTTACCAATCAGCAATGGGAGATACATGTAGTCTATTTTTGTGTATGTGTAGCCCTTGTTATATTTTGCATTGAAACATTAGAAACAGTACACAGAACACCAATTAGTATCTAGCCATTTTAACGCATATGAACAATAACCACATAGAATCCTATTCATTTTCCATGTTTCATTAAATTCAGTTGAATATGTCATTTATTAAAAGTGAATAACATTATTTAAGATGTATTTTCATCATTACAGTAAAACATTCAAAAAATAAACAAGAGTGAAATGTCATCATTGAAAAAGTTACACTCATTAGATTTCTATCATTAACATTTTACCTATCCAGTGCCTCTTGAAATAGCTTTAATTTTGTTAATACCCTGTCTGAGAGTGAACTTAGATTTGTAAGACTGGTCAGAACCTGTCCTGAAATTATGCACTCAGGCTTGACATGTAAGTGCACTCACATTTTGGTGAATATCAATTTTCTCAGTTCAAGCAAAAACTTAGATTTTATGCTTAGACTTGGGATCTGAGCACACTCAGATATGTAAGATTTTTGGTGAATATGGCCCCAGCTTATTAATGCCTAGGTTCCGCAGCGCTTTGTTGACATACTTCACGAGGCCCTGGCATTTGGCAGCAAAGCACCCTATCCGCCTTTTTCATACATTAAAACTAAGATTAGTCTCACTTGCCTCTCAGTGCCTGGTTTCCTCAGTGTCAACAAATCGTCATTCGTCACGTGACTTACCAGTGACGTCAGGAAGAATGACTTGGAGCAGGGCCCGCAAGTAGAGGGATTTCGACAAGGGGAGAGGGCAAGGGCAAGGGGAGAGGGCAAGGAATGAAGGAAATATTGACTTTATTTGCCTCAATAAAGTAAGTATTAGATGACTTGCATTTATATTGAAATTCACGTCATTTTGGTACCTCATCAGTGTTCTACCTTAATGTATGTTAAAAAACACACACTCTATATCTCATTCTATCGCTTTCTCTCTCTCTCTCTATCTCTCTCTAAAATCGTATTCTCCTTTTTCGCTTTTCGCTTTTCTCCTTTATATTTCCCTAATGTTACTCATTTTTGCTTCAATCTTGGCTGAACACTATCATGAATGTTTTTTTGATATATATTGGTAAGTTGCCGCTATGCTATTAAAATATCAGCTAATTTCGTCCAAATGTTTACCCGTCTCGAATACACTTTTGTAACAATCTTTTAAAAATTGAAAACTTGACAACAACGACGTTTAGAATATTCAACCGTTGTACTAAAATATGAGCATTACGGCCTAATTAACAACTTTTGGTTGCCTAAGCGGAAAACTGGGTGTAATGGCGGCATCTGCAAAAAAATGGTTTAGATATTGTTTTAAATGTTAAATTTATGTTTTGAAAAGAAATGGATGACATGTTGCCATCAATGATAAATAAATAAATTCAAAATTAAAAAGGTGTCTTTTATGATTTATATACAAACAGCATTCTCGTGATATACATTTAATTGATTCGTCGGCATATTTCAATGTGAACATATTTGAAGCGTGTAAATGTGCTTTAAAAATAAAACAGCATGAAATTGTCTGATTTTAAATAACAACTGCTCAACAATTAATATTTTAAATCCAGTTTTGCTTGATAAAAGCGATCATTTGCGGTTACACTCGGTTACACTCGATTCAATCAATCGAATCAGTCAAAACATGTAATATCAAAGGGCGTTTTGAGAAGTTTCCCCTATATCATATGATAACAGACAAACTATGTAAGATTTACAATGTCTCATAAATTAAAACTTTCGTAGATGATGTCTAAAACTGTTTGAAAACTGTTTAGGCCATGGGTAGGGATTATAAAATCTACCTCCAGGGACTGCAAGACATATGACAAACAGTAGCTAAATCATCAATTGAGCAATTAGCAACATTTTCCAACATAATGGAGCTTCTCTTTTTGCGGAGAAATTAGCCAAACAAGTAAGGCGTTCAGTGTATGGATGCGATCAGATGTCACCTCCAAGTAAAGGTTTACGTTTAAGTTTTACGTTCAGCCAAAAAATACGGAGCAATCAGAGTGTTGTAATATGTACATGCTTCATATTTATGTTTCCTGGAAAAATTTTGGCCGGAGACTTTGTTTGCTGGAGACTTTTTTGACACATCTTGTCATTTTTGGAGACTATATGGCCGGAAACATTTTAGCCGGAGACTTTTTCGGGTGGATTTATTATCAACACATGAAACATCAATGCGCAGGAAAGGCTTTATTTATTTAATGAATTTTATGTTTGCAAAATGTTATAAAATAGTACGTTTGGTAGTGAACCAAGGAAACATACATATGAAGCATGTACATGTTAGAAAAATATTCAACACAACGATGAGGACATTGTGTGTTTCAATGTATAATAAGTAAGTACGAACGATATTTATTATCAATTCATGTAACAGTCATCTTTATTATATAATCATTGAAACACTTAACCACAAACAATAGACACATAAACCATAAACGTGAAACTCTTAAACGTTAAAAAGCGCTAAATGCTTAACGCTGGGCAATAAACCATAAATGATAACACTCCACCAGAGTATCTTGAATATGGTTTAAAGTGAGTGCTCTTGAAATCTTTCTGCATCTGCAATTTTCAGTTTAGATCGTGCACTATATGGAATGATCAAAACGCTCAATAAGTTCGTCTGCGTATGTGTCTTCGTTTATCCTTTTAGGTTTTGTTATGTAGTGTTTTGTACTATTATTTTTAATGAATACCTATAATAAGAAATACTTACAAGCTTACAATGAAAACAGGTCATTTCTACTTAGCACCCCGCTATTAGTCCCATCCCGGAGGCAACCCCCTGGGCACCCCCTATTAATCAAATTTCCTTCTTCGGTGGAGACGTTCTGAGAGTCAATTTAGTTCATTAATCGACAATCACCTATGGTGGGCAAAACTCGTATTCGATATTCAGTATTGAATTGTCTAACAACCTTTAACATCATAAAGCAATATATAACATTAATATTTTTCACAGCTGCATAGACTTTAAAAAAAAACGCTACCATCGAACCCGGAAGACACAAAGTGAAAGCCACAACTTATGTGCTGACACATAATTGGGCTGTTGACTGAATCACTGTATTAATTCATGATTTATTCCCTACAGGCGGACAGTCCTACGACAATATTTTCTTTTTTCACCCTTTTATCGATCACTTGCACATTACAGTCGTTTGCAATTACATAGCAATTACATAAACCGTTTCTGTGCGTATGATATTTCAGCGCGTTTTATCCACAAATTGATATACAATCTACATGTATATCATGATTATTGCCATTTATTCCTGCGATCCATTAAGAAAAAAAGTTTCGTATCTGCATATCAAATAATAAAGGAGCAATGTTTCTATCACATTCAACCATATCAAGAAGAATATATGATGGGCACATAAAGACAATTCCACTCGATACCATTAACTTCATGTCGATGCTCTACACTATTAAGCATCGACAATCAAATCTCTTTTGACTTCTTAGTGTGAACATCCTAGAAAGTATTTCTTTTAATCATTTACTGCAGACATGAATGATCTATCGTGAACATATTTGATTCAAAGTCATTCAAATTGCAGCTATTATTCTTATATATCCTTATTATACGTTATATCAATGAATGTTTGTTCATATCACTTTACTCAATCAAAACACATTCGACTTTAACATATCAATTTTGTTAAAATAAGTATTTCATATAATCATATATGTTTAAAGTATAGTTTTTAACATAGGTATGTGACTTAAATGTATGATTGAATAGATATAATTTGACCTTTGTTATAGATTGAACGCTGATTTCCAGTGTATTGAAAGCATGAAGCCTCAAAATATAGTTATATTAACAGAGATTAAAAAACGACATCGATTCAGATAATCTAGTGAACTAATTAATATGTTTTATTCATGCTAAATACTCGCGAAAAAATCTAAGAATAAAACTTAACATCTACAGGTTTAAAAGGATATTTCGCCAACCAAAAAGAAATAGATGCACGAAATGACAACAATAAAGAATAAACGGCATTGCAGCTATATGACATAATATTTTATGTTTTAGGGTTTGGTCCCTCGCAGTGAACATAATGATATCACTTTGCGGTCACTGTCAACCAGTCTTTGCTCACGGTGACTTACCAAAATAAGATTCATGCTGATTTGAAACGTAGCCAGCCTTGCAGGTAAATCCGAGTTTACATGAACTGGCAAAGGGAAGTGCTTATATGTGGTGTAGTGAGCTGGATAAAAAAAACTGCATCATGCTGTGATATTCTTATAGTGCAAAGTAAGAACTTTTTGTAGGTTCATGTGAGTTTAAAACGTAGCCAATCGTATGGGCAATTGTAAAGTCGTAGTAAGTGCAACGCAACTTTATTTTCCTGGTCATGTTGTAAATTATTTTGAATAAAGTCATTTGTTGTTTTTTTAAGCAAAAACATCCGCACAACAACCCTAGAACATTATTTAGGTAGCAAATGGCTAAAATGAACATGACATCTCTAAACAAAAGTTAAAAATAAGGTCATGGAGGTATTAATTTCTGTAAAAAGAACTCAAAGGAAGCTAAAATAAGTTATTACATGTGAATATTAAATGAATGTACTTCAATGTAAGGTAGAAATGAAGTTTAAAGCGATTCACATGGTCAAATTTACACGAAATTGGTCAACTAAAGGTTAGCTAACAGTCATTTGGCATGAAATGATATAAAATGATTTTGTTTTACCCTTTTTTTTAGTAGAACAATGTGAATTTCCGGTAAGTCTTTTCCAACGTAAGCAATACAAACCAATAACATGAGAAGTAATATATATGACATGAGAATGACCTCAATGATATCTAGCACAAACTCATATGTTCTTCCTTAGCCATGTGAGCTTAAAATGAGGATACCAGTATGACATTACGAAAGATATGTAGTAAAACATTCATATCCCCTCACATTATTAGATCAGGGTGATTATGATTCAATGGAGTTGCGCAAAGTACATCGCGCAAAGTAACCCTTACTTTATAGACTCTCATGATATGATATCGCATATAGCCATTCTATATATATGTAATCCAACATCTAGTTCAAATAAGTAAGGTTGCGGCGGCGTTACATGGTTTGATCTAAAAGTGATTTCATGATGCTTCATGTGGGCGTCACTCTGTGGAATCTAAAAAATCTTGAAATATTAGAGTTTACATGATATGCAATTGAAATGCCTTTCTCATTGGGTAATTACATACTCGTAGATTGAGTATGCGATACCCAATGCGATTATTGCGAAACCTGATTCAAAACCTACCCTAATACCATGGCTAATTTGTACTTGATGATTTTTGTACGAATAAAGAATTGAAGAAAACCTATTTTCAAATATTTGGACTTAGATTTACATGTTGTAGATGGATCACGTCCAAACATGTTACTATGCATTGTTATAGAATAAGACATGTAAATTTATCATCAAAATCTATGTTATTTTTTACGTCCATATAAAGTAAGAACAGACGGAAACATGCATTCATTTATATTTGAATTCGCCTCCACGCCACCCTATGACGAACTCTTTATTTTCAAAGACTAGAGATAAAGACACTACAGAAACTGATTAAAAAATATGATAAGGGTTCTTCAAATAAAATATTTAATACAATCATATACGTGTATTGACATTAATTAAGAAGCAAACTTAGAAATGAATAGAATATTCAAGAACTGTTATTCTCCTTTTTTAACTCCTCTAAAACGCATCTGCATTAAAACATCGTAAGCTGTCAGTAAATTCTTCCGCATTTGTTTTTTTTTCGCTTTTGTTTCTAAATTTGACTGAAATTAGAATGCATATAAACATAAAAAATACATATTTTTGAGTGTTAATTGAACATAACAGCTGATGTAATGTAATGTCAGTCATTTGCAATCGGACAGCAGGATATAAATTTATATTGTATCTGCTTATTATTTGATATAAAAACGACAGATGATTCGCATGGAAATTAACAATTCTATGAAACATAGAAAAGTGTGTGTGAGATGATTTTAATTGAACATAGCTGAAACATCTATGTTTATGCATGTTGTGTTGACATGATGTAGAAATAAAACAAAATGATTCCCCTATCAAAATGTGGACTGGGAGGTGACGTCAAACAATATGTGATGTTTAAAAGGTAAAAAGTATTGCGATTTATGTTTTTCTTTCTAACAAATGCTAGTATATAATGCATTGATGCATAGTTATTAGAACGTAGACTTGTGTATAAACGTGTTTGTTATTAAATTTAATTAATTTAATACTCAAATTAGAACAATGCAGCAGTCAGCTAAATGGCTTTTTCACGTTGTTTGTGTGGACTAAAGGTCCAGGCTCATTTAGTTGAACGTGTATTTGCGTTGATTATATGGTGTTATACACTCGAACTTATAATAAAAATGAAAAATGTAACCTACATAATTCCCATTCACACTGTAAACACACAGGATGTCCCTAGTCCCTTGTTGTCTTATACAAATATTTTATATCTGTTCCTATCATTTATCCCTCGAGATGAGTATACTGACCAGCAACGAAATGTTGTGTTTTAACATTGGGTGAATGTTTATTCATGCGGTTAATTACTTTGAAAGGTCAACGTTGGTTGTTAAACAAATGTAGTTTCATCCATATCATGTCTACTGCTTTTTTAACACAGTCCATGCGTAGTGATACAAACGATGTTTATATGGAGTTGGCTTATATGAAATGCCATTAAAATATCAAAAAGGAGGAACAAATGAAATCGATACACAGACTGAGTCATAGTTTAAAAACCTTATTGATAATCGTGCCATTCAGTGAACATATCTCACACGAAGACATGTATTCTATGGATAATCGACGATAAATTAACGAGTGGATTAAACAAATTTATTCAAAGGTATTCAAAGAAATATATCTTATCCCTTAAACGGATAATAAACCGATAAAGAATTTTAAAATATATTAAGTCCAAAATTAGAATATCTCGGAAAATCGCAATTTGTTTTCCTAAATATTAAAAACAACCAAACCAATTATGTTATATCTGGACAAAATCACCACCCCACGGAAAGCACCCCCCTTGCGGAAAGCAACCCCCTCATCCTTGCAGGCTATGTGAAAAGCACCCCCCCACCTCCATCATCCCCGGCGAAAATCCACCTCACGTGACCTTATCTTTTAACACAGTCCTTTTAGTGTCGTCACTGTTATAAATAACATCACAGAAACGTCATAATGTGAAGTCAACGCTATCACGTAATTTTGACGGATTCATGACGTAATTTAGACTTATTTGCTTGACACAGAATGATAAGTTTCCATGGCTGTGATGATCAGCCTGACAATGTAGCATTAAAAGTTTAAGTATTGGATCTATAGAAAAAATTAAAAAATCAATTTTCATGAAAAAACATCAAATTAAAAGCGATCGAATTTTCGCCGGGAGGGGGGGGGGACTTTTTGACTAGCCTTCAAAAATGGGGGAGGGTGGCTTTTGGCCACAGGGAAATGACATCCATCCAGGAATAACCGAGTTCCAGTTCGTCCAAACCCTGTCGTCGATAATCACACTAAGTACAGAAAATAGCATGTATTTTGAAAAATCGTCACAAATCCACAACCCAGAAAGGCACACCTCTAATATAAGCTCTTATTGATTAACAATTATGTGGAGTATTCGAAACTGTTAAGACAATGTGCAGGATTTGTATACTAAATCATTTGTTAACGAATAAGTTCGCAATTGATGTTTCTTTATATATCCCTCTACATTTTTTTGGCATTTTTAAAATTGCAAAAATAGAACTATTAAAATGCTTATTTTAGAAAATATTGATTATTAAAAATTCTTGCTCAAATAATCTTTTTAAATAATGCAACACCTTGAACACTTTTAAACATGCCATTCATCACCATACACGTATACCACAACTGAAAGCAAGCATGGACCTTTAGCCTTTTAGGTGCGCCCCGCAGCTAAGTAAATCTGCCATTTCCCATTATATCATACCATTACGGAAATTAAAGAATTTTCTTAATTTAAGAATTAAGAAATTTGTTGTCTCGTGTGTCAAATGCGTAAGCACAATCTACCTTATGTCCTTAAGTTCAATGACATTGGGTTCTAAAACGTATATGCCTTTATTGATTTTGGAGACACATTGGCAAATTCAATGTTTTACCGAACATTGCTATGATTTGTGGATTTCAAATAATAGTGGCCGGCTTAAAATACGGTTATGACTGCTTGGTTAATTTCGATTTGATGATCTATCTGTACAATTTCACCCTGTCCAATAGTGGCATTCAACGTTTGTTTTATGAATGCATATTCAGTTTAATATTGTTTTATGTTAAAGCGAAATCACAGCATCTAGGAAGCTAAGGATAAAGGATTAGGATAAAGGATACATATATTGTTTTATGCTAAAGCAAAATCACAGCATCTAGGAAGCTAAGGATAAAGGATAAGGATAAAGTATTGTTTTAAAGTACAAATTTATTAAAAATGCGTTGTTGATATATAATAAAGAGTATCAGCAAACAAATAAAATAAATTATGCGAAATACAGTACTATAAGCTGCACACTTAAACATACGAGCTACACAAAAACTGCTATTTAAAAGTAAATGGCTTAAACTACTTTGAGTTACTTAATAGATAAAAATGCACATAGAAACATATTAATCAAATGTGAATTCACAAATTATACAGAGATCAGTCTTATTAAATAATTAACACAAATTATTTAAATTCTGTTCAATAAAGAATTATGCAGTAAAAATAAGTTGCATAACCATAAGTGTAATACTTTTACAGATGAGAAAATATTTTTTAAGGCTAAAATATATTCTTTTTAAGGTAAACCAACCATACCAACCATACGGTGTATCAATCATGGAACAGGAGCCTCAGCATGCCATGAAAATGTAAACATCGTAACATCGTCATTTGCAGCTATGGGAAACTGGTGCTGTAAGGGACGCAGTGGTTTGGAAACTGCTGTCCCAGCCTCACATGCAACAATAGAAAACAGAGATTGTAACGACTGCAATAGTTTAGAGACTGCTGCCTCTGTCAGTTGTGTTAAGCATTACCTGCAATATGCATACGGCCGTGATGAGCATTGTGGAAACGAATTTCATACTGCCGTTAAAAAGGGACATAGCAACATGATTAGGTTATTGGCACACCCCAACCGTAACAATGACATCAATCAATGCGATTATTATCAACTGACCCCGCTTCTGGTATCCGTAATATATGGTAGAATTGAATGCATTTTTGCTCTTTTGGAGTGTGGTGCAAAAACGGATATAAAGGACATGAGAGGGAAGACTGCATTGGATTATATCTTAGAAAAATATCGCGAAGAGGGTAAGTCAGTGTTATAATATGTGGCTATTTTTTGTAACTTATTTAGATTGCTTTTCATTACGGTAGAATCAATTTGTAAAAGAAAAAAAATTAATTAAGTAATCGTAGCGAAAAAAACAAATGATTTACCAAGCAATATGATGAAAATGATTGAATCGGAAATAACAATATCAATATCAACAAGCCATCGTTGAGGGCGCAGACCCTAACCGAACGCCGAAAATCAGTGAATTTTCATGTCTTGTTATAAAGCATGTACAAAGTATAGTGCGTGGTTTAAATAGCATAAAAACGTATGTCTCAAAATGTCTTTCTCAACGTATTTCTCACAAAGCCTTTCTCACATGGTTTTTCTCACAACGTCTTTCTCACAATTTTTTCTCACAATATCTTTCACAACATCATTCTCACAACGTTGTCCTAATTTATTCCTATATACATGTACATATGCTTTTTTCGCCTTTCTCACAACGTCTTTCTCACACCGTTTCCTTTACATATTCATCCGCACAACGTAGTCCTCACAACATCAAAATATACGCGTAATGTTTTTTTAATGTACAAACATCCCAAAATATCTCAAATTAGTCTAAGTTTAGACCCCGTTATCTAGATTTTTTATCTATCATACTGAAACCTCGACGTTGCACATTTGCAATATATATTCTGTCCCTTTGGGAATTTTCAGAACCCTAGGACAGAGGCTTCATACCAAAGTGCCGCGGACAAAGTGTGGTACGAACATCCCCAAATGTCACAAAATTGTCAAAGTTCAGGCCCCCGCAATTTCGACAATTTTTGATCGATCAAACTGAAACTTTGCCGTGCACATTTGCAATATATATTCCGTCTCTGTGGGAAATTTCAAAACCTAAGAACAGAGCTTTCATACCAAAGTGTCGCGGATAAAGTGTTGTACAAACATCCCTAAATATCTCAAAATCATCTAAGTTCAGACCCCCGTAATTTCAACAATTTTTGGTTGATCAAACTGAAACCTCAACCTTACACACCTGCAATATATATTGTTTCACCGTGGGAAGTTTCAGAACCCTAGGACAACGGCTTTATACCAAAGTGCCGCGGACAAAGTTTTGTATGATTAGCGTGACGGACAGACGGACGGACGGACAGACGGACGGACAGAGGCAAAACCAAAACAAGCTTCTCAAAATTAACATATGAATAATCATGTCAATTATCATATACCAAAATATCAACCATTTATAGCTTACTTAGTTATTTGAGTCTCAGTTTTGAAATGTTGTACAAATACATAGTTGAAAGATAAAGGAAAATGTGTTTATATCAACCCTTTGACAATAAGTAAGTTTCCATGGGATTAAATGGTATGATTTATAGAAATTGTTATGGAGCTATTTCAAACTGCTTTTCATCAATCCAAAATGTCAATTTGAAATATCTATAATTGGTTGATAAGTTATCACGGCGATATCACATTTGATAAACCAAGCAAATTTTGTCAAATGAAAACAAGTAGAAACCGGTGATCCATTATCAATAATAAATAATACCATAAGCAAATTCACAAACATGTCAATTATAGGCATACAAACATATCAATGATATCAATGAATATTGTTTTCCTTGAATATTTTAAACAATTATATATTAAAAATGAAATTGTATTTTTTATGATATAATGAACAATATCGTTATGTTTAGGCATAAAATAGTTTAAACATATATTTTCGGTCTTTTTCCAGTTGACGAGTTATTGTTGTGTCATACGTTAACAATATCACACGCCACATAGAAAGCACGTGTTTTTACTACAGATTGTTTACGATATAGTGTCACGTGGTTTGTTCATGGATGATATGTCATGTTTCAATTAATAAATTCGCGAATGTATTATTAAAATATTAAGTTTGTTTGATATTTTCTTGTTGAAAAATCAATTTAGATATTGATTACATATAAATGAGGTACTACTATAAAAACGTATCTGATATTCCTAATTGAAGGTAATACTTCATTAAATGTCATTTAACAGACGAACATCTTTTTGTTTAAGCAAATTGATAACCATTTCTTTTAAATATCTTTCGCATGAATAAGAATAACATTTCGAACAAATAAATTGGTCAAAACAGGTAATAAAAATAATACGCAATCCACTTTCCGCATGCAATAAATTCTCATATTTTCCTTAAACATATGAGGTATTTTCTTAATATTTGCACATTTTAAAATTGACGTTTCATTTTTTTATCGAAACAAATAAATACCACTTATTTTATATTCAAAGTCAGTATTGACTATATTTGAGTAAGAACTAGCTATACAAGTTCAACACAATTTGTAAAATAACAAGCACGTGTATTGCAACAATTCATTTCAACGAAAATTTATGTTACTAGATCGGTGATACTAAACCATTCATATTGCATGAAAAATGACCAATTCAAAAAGAAGTAATGAATCTCCATATTTTTGAATATTCGTAATTTTGAAAAAAATTGTTGTTATAAACCAGATGAGCTTCATCATACCATCGTTTAAAACGTCTTTGACCCACGTTATCACATTTAATTAGTTCGAAAACTTAATCAAGTTTTAAATTAATTTATAACCAGATGAAGTCTTCTTAACAATAGCGGCTCATCTCTCAAAAGAATAGCTTTAAGTTGTATTGTATAGTGTATGTGCCACGTCAAAGCACAGTATTGGAGGTATTCAAAATGGGCGTTGATCCGCATTGGCGAGATGGTGACAATGCATCCTGTGTTGAAAAAAAAACAATTATAAACTAAAAACGTAATAATTTATTTACTTTGATAAAATAATAAAAACAAAGTAATTACTTAAAAGCAAAAGGTAACTGGATTAATCTTTTAATGATATGATGCAATATGTATCATAAGATTTGACTTACTTTGACATATATGCTCAGGACTCTTCGTCCCCTCGCTCTCTCCAGACGGCTGACTGTACGCCAATCACCACGGGCCGATGCTCTGCGCTCTGCGGTCGCAATAGGGAGCCCTGTGTCTTCTTGCACCTGAGTGATCCATTTCTTGAATGGCCTGCCTCGCGGTGTTGGATTTGAGAAATCTTCTCGGTAGGCTTTGGCGACATAGCTTTTAGGGAGGCGTCTTATGACGTGGCCAAACCATCTCAGCCGTTTTTGCTTTACCACTTCAGTGATTGTGTTTTTCATCTGAAGGGCTTTGCGGATGTGCTCGTTTCTCAGACTTTCTCTGCGCTTCACCCCGAGGATGGCTCTTAGGCAGTGCATTACAAACACCTCGAGTCTGCGCGTTCAGCTCGATCTGAGGGTCTATGTTTCGGATGCGTATGTGGCTATGGGCATTGTAAAGGCGTATCTTTAGGGCATTGCATATTGACTTCTTTTTCTTAACGGCCTCTCTAAGTCGGCCAAATGCCGTCGAAGCGAGTCCTATACGCCTTATTACATCTTTAGCGTTATTTGGTACTACGCTTCCCAGGAATACTCTACTTCTTCCCCGTCGATGACTATTCGCTGGTCGCTCGGGGAGATAATTTTACATTTGGCGCCGTTTATTTTCATGCCCCGTTTTTGGCATGCATTTTCGGGTTGTGAGGTTGACAGATGGAGTTTCTCGAAAATAGCCTAGGAGGGTGGTATCGTCTGCGTATCTGATGTCTATTGATAAACTGTCATGGAGTTTGAGTGTGCTATCCAGGCTTTTCAGTTCTTTAATGACAGTTTCTAGGAAGATATTGAATAAGGTGAGTGATAGCAGGCATCCTTGTCTAAGGCCGATCTTCACTGCGAACCACTCAGTTAACTGTCCATCGATGACAACGGCGCACTCTGTCTCATTGTACAGGGACTCTATAATACGGACGATTTTGGGGTCAATACCGATGGCGAAGCCAAATTGGCTCTCACCAGTTGCCTCCTCCGTCTCCCGCTTCATCCGATTGAGCAGGATTCTGCTGAATACCTTGCCTGTGATGAAAGCAGCCAGATGGCTCTGTAGTTGCCCGGATTGAGTTTATCGCCCTTTTTGTGTATGGGGGTGAATGGCATGCGTGCCCAGTCTTTCTGAGTCCTCTCCTGCACCCAGATGGCGTTGAATATTTTGTGGAGCATTTCTGTCATGGGCTTCCCACCGCTTTGAGGACTTCGGCTGTGATATTGTCAATGCCGGGGGCTTTCCGGTTCTTTATTTTATTGACAGCCTGCTCGATTTCCTCTAGAGAAATGGGCGGGAGGTCGTCTGCTTCCTCTGGGGGCCGGGTATTTCGCCTATTGCGGGGGGCTGGTGGGGGAACGCGGTATTGAGGTGAGCGCTAAAGTGCTCTTCCCAACATTTCAGTACCTCATTTTTGTCTGTGTGGGTATTTCCTTGTTTGTCTTTAACGGCGCTCATTGGTTTCCTCGGTTTTCCCGTGAGTTCTCTGACTGTTCGAAATAGGTTGTGGCTATTGTTGTGTTTATGGTCTAGCTCTAGTTGCTTGATTTTGCATTCTAATGCCTTTTGCTTTTGGGATTTCACCGCTTCTTTCGCAACTTTATTTGCTGATTGATAGAGGGCTCTTTTCTCTGCGCTGAGAGGGTTCGATACCATTTCAATCCTGGCACGAGGTCGTTGTTCGCAGGCCTCCTCTATACACCATGGTAGGCCCTCTT